>SNQJ01S0031364.1:245065-259272 GCA_010110895.2 Picea sitchensis
ACTGCACTCCCCCTGCGTCAGTTCGACTCCCTCACTGACTTTTTCACCTCTCTCGCTCATGGGTAATGATGAAACCTCCTGCTTATAGTGGCCTGATGAGGTCCCTCTCCAGTCATGTTCTCCTGTTCCTCTCACCCATCAAGCCTAGATTCCCTTGCGGCTTTGAACTCCTCCCTCTCTCCTCCTCCCTCGAGATCCCTCTGCATAATCTTTGTGCCCTCCTTGCCCACTGCATAATCATACGCCACAAGTCTAGAGACCCCTACACTTGCCCAACCTGCACCATGGAAGACATGGGGACCAATTCCATGGTCTACAGATCGAGTGTCGATGCATGGAGGATCGTTCAGACTCCAGACGCCAGGAATTGCAGCAAGAAAACTGAGCAATTTGGGATAATGTGGTCGAGGTTCAAAATCAAATGCAACGACTAGAGCTTAGACACAACCAGGAACTATCTATTGTAATGAGGGGAGTCAATCGTAACATGAGGCAGATCAGAGAACTCAATCAACGTTCAGGCAACCCTCAACAACACGCCTGCTCAGTAGGCACAGATGAATCCTAGATTCCCTCATCTTTTCACTTGGTGGACATCAATGAACAACATGTTCCAATGGCTCCTGGCTTCTCTGATTGCGTCTGGGAAGGATAAAATCAAGATCAGCAACAAGGGGAAATGATCCAAGCAGAGGAGAACTACACACCACATCGGGATGATCCAGGCCCATCCCACACTTAGTCCAGGTCTTCCATGAATTGAAAATTTCATCTTTTTTTGAATAGCTTCATAGCCATCTTCACATGTCAAGTTTGTAGTTCATATAGTATAATGGCCACTCTCCATCCCGGTATTAAAAAACTTATTTGTAATCACGACACTAGTAGAAGGATAGAACCACAACCTGTTCCTTTTTGTAATCTGGGCAACTTTTGATAATATATAAAATATTTGTTTCTGTTAAAACAATTGGGTTTGGTTGATTAAAATTATGACGTGTTGATTTGTAGCTACATACAATGGTCACAATTTTATGCTACTTACAGTGGTCACAATTTTATTTTCTAAGACACTTTGGCATGTTCTCATTTTTCATTGTCTGACTAGTAGATTTCATCATGAGATTTTTATATTTTAGCTACTCCTTATTAATAGTGTATAAAAAAGTTACATCAACTACAAACTAGAGTTAATCACTACATCTAGAATTGCGTGTGATTATAAAAAATTGAGAGAAACAATATCACATAAGAATAAAAATGTTATATGACTAACCTAACCTAATACTAGACTAAAATTATGACATTAATATATATAGGCACAACATCATAGAAACACAAAAGTAAGAGAGCTAACAAGGTTTCTAAGGGATAGGATTAGAGCTAAGAGGATTTTTTTTCCACTTTCTATTTCAAACATTAGTCCAACCATTAAAGTTGTTATGAATTGGTGGTTTTGTAATAAGGATTAAATTTACATAAGGAATTGTAGGCTCATGAAATTAATCTATATTGAATATAATGACATATGTTTTCAATGTTTGAATTGACTTATTGATGGAGTAATTTTCCCTCTTCTTAAAATACTTCTTCGGAAAATATTTTTCTTAACATTTCACATGAATTTCCATAGAATATACTAACTAGATCCAAAAACCAATGACATAAATATTTTGAAATATGGTACTGCACATATAATATATTATCAAGAAAAACATAAGCTACATGAAATTTCATTTGAACAAAAATTTACAAGTTAAATGAGTACATAAATAAAAAAACATACTAACCTTGAAAGTTCAAAATCCGAGCTATGTAGATCGAGAATTGGATTTGTTCAATCGGTGGTTGACAGAAAAAATAAAGAGCTCAAACAAAATCCATGAGCAGTGTCACAACTATAGAAAATGTGTCATGAAGTCTCTTAAAGTGAGGTATATATAGATCGACTATCGTCGATATAGTGATGAAAATGCCTGAGTTGACCCGCAAAAAGTCAACTAGCCATTGCAAGCCGCATGTGTTAGCAGATGTTTTTTGAGGTATGCAATAATCGTCGCTATAGCGATGAACATCCCACCCAATTTAAAATAAAAATGAAAATAATGGAAACATAGAAACGTGGAAAATTTTCGTGCAATAATCTGCCCATATGTACTAGTGATGCCTATACAACACTTAAATTATGCACCCACAAGTGAATCGGTGCATGGGATAACACCTAGGCTTATATGTATATATAAAGGCCCCACATGGGATAAAATGTATGCTTTACCCAAAAATCATATTATTGGATCAACAATACCATGCAATGTATACACCCCCAATTATCAACTCAATTAGAGACAATCTGTGTAGGCTATAGTAGAATTCATGGGAGAGGATATAAGGTTGTCACTAAAGGCCCATGAATTCCAAACACATATAGTTCTATAGAAAGTTAGTGAAACGAACCAATGACCCCATTCATAAGGAAATCAATGCTATTTCTATGTATTGTTGTCTTGGGCTTGCGAAATAATTATGAGGTCGATTGGAAATTAACAGAAAATACATCAACGATCTAGTCAAGAGGGGATTATGTTGTTAATTGACCAATGATCAATGCAATGAGTGGGAATTGAGATACACTAATCCAATTATTCATTTCTAGTTGTACCAAACAATTGCATTACATAAACCATTTGACCATTAAACACTATGTTAGTCAATCTTATGTAGAACTATAAAATGGATTACACATAGGAATAACTAGAACATGAGCATACAATAGAAATAGAAATTTTACTCTAGAAACTAAAATAGGAAAAACCAAATCAATGGATATTTATTATGTTGTATAAATTCATTACAATGAGTGAGCTATGCATGATTAAAAATCTCATGCATGGTTACTCATTAGCAAAAGAATTGTAGATAGCCATGGTTTGGAGACACTTTTTCTCATCGCGGAAAAACTCCTTCACTCGTTTATCTTTCAATATTCAAGTGGGTTGCACCCTTCAAGCTCTCATCTATGATACTACCCTTCAAGATTCCCAAGTTCTCTTTTCATCTCCCCATTGATGTTCGTGTTCACTATTTCCTTCATTTTTAATGGGCTACCTTGGAAGGCCAACCATCACAATGATTCGTTTCAACTTCCAACTAAATTTTGAAAATTTTATCAACTTTTCTAGATGAACAACTAAATGCTTATTACAAACTTTACAAAATATTTTGGTGATGGCCTAATTCAGATCACACCTCCCTATTTGTAAGCTTTTAATCCCCAAAATCCTTAACTCCATTCAATCTTTTTCATTTCTTCCTTCATGCATCCTTCAAAAAATCTCAAAGAAAAGGTGCCTCTGTTGTAGGATGGAAGATAAGAGTTGAATAGGGACTACCTTTGGCATAAGAAAAATGTCCATTTCATGGCTAGAGATGACACTTGTTGTTGTAATAGGTAATTGGATAACCATTTCTCCTTGGGTTGCAAGTGCAAGTAGATCCTCTTTCCCCTCGACCTTGACTCTCCAAGATTTATTCCTGATTGTTTGGTTCTTGAGATGGAGTTCCATGTGAAGTCTCCAACATTTTTACTCCAAATGTTTATTTATCTAAATTTATGGAAATATTTCCTAGATGGGTTGCTTATCCTTCTAGAGTGCCAACAATTGCTTGCTTTCTGAACCCTTTTCTTGAAATAAAAAAAAACCAATGTTACTTTTCCATACCTTTTCAATATGTGATGATGCTTTCTAGCTTTCTTTCTTACACCCCGAATATTTGGAGTGCATCTGAATGTAAGAATATTTTTTTTGCTTCCCTCTTCCAAGACTCTACAAGTAGATTTGAGTGGCTCCCTGCACACTCCTTTTCCAATTTCCTTTTCCTCTATGGGAAATGATTCTTTTCCAGATCATCTTTCCTTGACAAAGGTGGTTTGAACTGAACATGTGTTTTCTTATTGTCCATTGAATCCCATGCATTCATGCTTGGACCTCTATTGAGCTACAATGGCCCATCAAACTTCCTTGGCATTCCTTTCCTAGTACTTGGCCATCATATCCCATTTTCCTCGTGAAATTGGAATCGATGCCTCTAGTGTGATTTTAAAAGTCACCAAAGGTATCTTGAGGAAGGGTGTTTTAAAGTTAGTTTACCATTCTTAACTCCATCATGGTGCTAGATTCCACAGTGGCAATGGAAGGGGCTTGTTTGGTCTCTTGCTTGGTCTCTTGGAAAGATTCTTTTAGTTTCTTCAAGGCCTCTTCCTTAATTGCCTAATCATGGTATATTTGAGCAGTCACTTTGATGAACCTCTCTTTTTTCTAATTATCCAACTAAGTGAATTTCTCCCCCAATTGCAAGAGCCACAATATACTCTTGTCAAATTCTTCCCTCATGGTAGTGAAGGAGTCCTGGTGTTTGGAAAGTTATTTTTATAGCAGATCTACTTTCTATATCCAATACCAAATTTCCTCTTGGATTTGCCTATTGAAGTCTCTCAACTCTTCAATCTTCTCCCTATGCAAGGATTTTCCCATGGAAACTCCTTTAAGGTATCTAATGAACCTACTATTATACCATATGATTTCTAAATGGTAGGCCAATGGCCTGTCCATTTCATCAACATAGATCCTCTATGGAATTGAATTTTGTTCTCTAGTCTTGAATGGGTACTATTATCGCAGGATTGGTAGTTGTGCAAAGCCCCACCACAAGTACCTAAATATTGCAAAACTATGGGAAATCCTACCAATGTCATCTTAGTAAGAAATCCCCTCATTTTAGTGATGGAGGAGGTCCACCACAAGAGAGGATTACCTGGTGACCTCAAGGGATTGAAGTAGAAAGTTTAGTAGCCAAGCCTACCACCCCCTCTCTTGGTCACCTAGAGTCAAGGTCTATGTCAAAGGAAATAAGAGGTATGAAGTTGTTTGAGTACCTGCCTAGAACAAGAACAATTTATAGAAAATATATGATTATTTCCAAGTATAAACATGAAATTAATACCTCATAAGACACTATACCATGAAGATTTCATTGGATGGTACAAATTTCTTTGCGGTACAACAAGTATAAATTTGTAACAAAATCAATAAAAAGAGATCAGAAATGCAACAATTGACAAGGAAAACTTAGCACTTATCTACTAGATTAATATCCAATTGTTCAAATCAATTTATGACCATGTTATACCACCATTAGATCAATGTATGCAAAAAATTTCAAATGTTATCAGGTGGTTGTAGCAAAATTTTGCAACAACAAGTTTATTAGTCAATTAGCTTGAGTTATTGTTAGTAAAGTTAGTAGGAAGCTTGAGAGAATTAAAATAGAGTGTTTGTTGATCACTTTCACCACAATATATCTTAGAGATTAGTTCTTTTGAGGGATGTTGATTCTTTACAAAAACAATGCAATATGTTTGGAGATGAAAATATCAAATATTTAAGAGATAGGTCTTAAAATATAAGGTGTTAGCACATCAGGGACTTAGGGTTTAATCCTTAAGGAGAAGGATTGCTAGAGAGAAAGCACATTTTGTCTCTAGTAACCTTTTCTCCCTTCTTAAGTACTTCAACTAGGTCACAATCAAGAGTCTATACCTAAAATCCTAAAGTGCTAGCACTTTAGGGCTTTAGGAGTCTAACCCTAGCTAGGATCTCTTCACAAATTTTGAAAAACATTAACCTTGTGAGAGGAGGAAGCACATATGCTCCTCTCTTAGGGTTTTACCAAACATGATCTCTAGAATGAACAAGTAAAATCACCATGAAACATTAATAGCATGAAATAAAGTTGCAGAAAGTTCACATCCTTCGCCAAGATACCATGAGAGTAAACCCTAATTACAGTAATTCCATAAAAAAAAAGCAAATAAAATCCAATGCTTGACCTCTAAGAGATAGAGCATGAGAGAAAAGAGTCGATAACCCAAAAACAAAAAAAAATTAAAACTTTTTCTCTCACAAATGATGAGAAATTATGATCATAAAATGACAAAAGATGGTCCTCTACTTATATGAGACCATTTAAACCAATTTGTCCACAAAAAATTGACAATTACAAAATAGAATAGGGTCGACCCCCTTAATTTTCCTTTACATTATGTAAAAAGTGAAAAATATTTTAAATAAAACCCTAGAAGGGTGATGTCATGCCCTAGAAGGGTGATGCAGGACTCAATAAGGTGACGTCCAACCCAAGTGAATGGAACATTGGGATTCCAAAGGCCAGGTGTCATGATCATGTGTGAAACCATCACATGCCATGAGCCTCCACCTATCGAACCACCTTCAGAACCACATCATCCATCAAACCCTAGCGTCCAAGATGGCGTCAAGGGATAATGGGTGACATCCTAGGCCTCCAAAGGCCACACCCAATTGGAAGAGGGATGCGATATCATCCTCCAGTGATGCCAAGGTTCTTCCAAAGGAAACACCTTCCATCTTGAAGGTCCAATGCTCATCATCAGTGGTTCCCTTTATGTGGGGTATGACATCCATCATGTGGGATTTCAATCCCCTATGAAGGTCCAAGTGGCATATTCCCTTCATGAATAGATTTCACCAGGTAAGGTCCTGCAAAGAAAAACAAGTACGCCCTCCAAGGGTCCACAAATAATATGAATCATGCCAACTAAGCCACACATAATAAAATATCCAACCAACCAGGTGCGTCAAATCTCCCCTTTCAAATTAAACAAATGCACAAAGACCTTATAAACTTTGCCAAATTTAGGTATGGGAGGGGTGTCATGGTGCCCTATTATATGTAGGAGAGTCCTCAAGTCAAGGAATGTTTCCAAAATAGACCCTATCTAGATCATGTAATGAGTATGAGGTGGACTAGGGAGAGACTCTTGGGCATGAGGTTCTTGACATATCAAGGGCTCATATTGTCTCATTTATGGGTTCCTTTTTGGAGGGTGTGCTACATCCCTTTATTTGAAATGCAACATTTTTCCAAGCCTTTTGTTTTCCTTTCCTTTTTATGGTCTAGACATGAGTACTATGTTAAATGGAAAGAAAAGAGTATTGTAATACCACTTGAAGTTAGAACACATTGATTTCCATATGCACTCGAAATTAAAGAAATCCATAATGCATTCCTCCATCAAGCGAGACACCTTTTATTTATTTTCTTTTAAAGGTCCTTCAGTCTTTATGGAAAATCATTTCATTGTTCTTGGGACCTTAGGGTGAGAATATAGAATTATGATAGATTATGGCTTTGAATTTTATAGTTCTAGTTGCAACACGTCTGGGCCTTTAGCCCTTTCTTCCCATGAAATGAGGTACAAGCCCTTCTTGAGGTCAATGAACCAAAAAACCAAAACGATAAGGAAATGGAAGGGAAAAGTCATGGAAAGGGGTAAGTATGAGTGGGAATGGTACAATTACCCTTAAAGGAGACCCCCTAGTAATGACCCATTTTCCTGAGGGTGACCAACTTACTAGGAAACCATGCCAACCACCAAGGTCAAATTAGGAAAAAGATATAATTTCCAAGAAAATGTTCCATAATGAAGAAAATGACTCTTTGCAGCAAGCTCAGATTCCTCAAATATTAAAGTGACACTTACCATGAGACTAGACTTGTTACCTCATGAAGCAAGACCTATTTTCTTCTGGGGCCAAACCAATGTAGAAGATGTTGATACATTGTCAATGATGAGCGGTGATGTGTTTGAAAAGGAGGGGCTATGTGGGTTGTGTTATCCATTTGTCTCTCAACACTCCATGTCAGCTTCCTATGGGCCTCGAGAGATCATCTCCTTAGTTACCCCTAGGCTAGTGGGTAACATTTTCCTCTTACATGGGGAAATGTGTTCATTATAGAGTGCATGAGAACCTCAACATCTCTTGGTATGTCATGTTCCTACACATATTAAAGAAAACTGTCAAAATCGAAGGGGTGGTGTAACTCACCCCCTATTCATATGGAAAAAATGACAACTACCAAAATCTAAAGAAAAACTTGAAAGAAAACTTTCCGATATTTTTGTTCCAACATATGAATATGAGTATGCAAATCATACAAATGTAACATAGAAAGATGCAAGAGTGCAAGAAAATCAGTATGTAAATAAAAAATATGTATGCAAATCCCAGAAAAATGCAATTATACTAGCATGATATGCAAGATGCAACATATATACAAAGCAATGCAGGATGCAAATGCCTACCCTAACCTACCTACTTATGTTGGCTCAAGAAGTCAAGTCTCTTCCCCATGATGGGGTCCGAGAAGGTATCCACTAATTGGCAATGGGCAGCTCCTCCACTACAATATGGATAGGTAGTAAGAGTCATCAACAAAATTCTTCTCAATATTGAAGGGACCTAGCCAAAATTTCTCAAATTCTTTGTGTGTATTAGGTTAGCCCTTCTTCATATTGTTGGAATATTGGGAGGGGGGGTGAATCAATATTAATACTTTTATCACTTTTAACCACAATATGTATTTTTTAACTTTATGAGTAGTTCATCAATATCATTCAAAACATCATGAGCCGTATAAATGAACAATGAACAATAAGAAACCACACAAGGACACAGTACACCAATGTTTTACATGGAAACCCAATGCGGGAGAAAACCACATAATGCAGTTCTTATATTTCAAAATAAATACATTCATAGGAAGCACCAACTTCCTTGTTTTCCATCTACGACTAGAAGGAGGCTCCATCCCCCTAGTTTCTTAGGACCGAACCTGAAGGAAGCTACGACTCCCTTAGTTTTTTGAAACCAACCAGAAGGAGGCTACAACCTCCTTTTTGTGCCTCGTCCTACTGCATTGAAATATAAGTGCCACAATCACACCTACTGCCACTGTCACTCTGTCACTATCAACCTATCCTTGTGAAGCCTGTCACTGAAAACCCGTCACTGAAAATATGTCACTAAAAGTATTGTCACATCAATATCATCAACCAAACGGATATGATCACATAGATCTCATACCCACTATCACAAGTGTATAACTCAACCATGTATCTAGGATTACAAATATATCTCTTTAATCATGTGTTATACATATACCAACATCCATAAACCAAATATAGTGAACTATTACATCAACCATATATCAACCATCACTATTATGCAGCTTCAACCTGTACCACTATCTTCAACAACACCTCTCAACCAAAAAGCCTCAAACATGTACCATTTAACTCAATATATCCCTCAACAAAATACCCAATAATGTATGCCAAGTACAAACAACAAGTGCACCAACAATGTGCCTTTGTAGATTTTCCTTATACAACATGTAGCATACAACCAATAGTACCTCAAGGGAATTTACTCAACCTCACATGACCATACCCCAAGAAATCACCAAAATCCAACCTAAAACAACCATAAAACATACATTTTACTTCTTTAGTACACTCTATTGTACCTGTACCTTGTCACATATGCATGTAGCCTCTCCTCAACTTCTTCATCTTGATGCACACCTCATCGTTTAGATTTGTCTTGTCCTTGTGGGATGAAGTTGGTTGTCTCGTGGGTCCTCGTGTGACAAGCTATAGGCAACCTGCAGGGGTTCCTCTTGAGACACTAGTAGTCCGACCCACAGGGATAAACTAAACTGGGGTTTTTCACAAAACCCACACTCTTATCTGCAGTCATGAAACTTTGTCGCCGCTCTTCCTTTGATGTGTCATATTTGCGCTACCTCATATTTGTCAATGAAATCGCTGCCAAAAAATTTTCACAAGATAGATATTAAATGTGCTCAATAGGTGCTAATGGGAGTCTCTTGATCTCTTATTCATACTTCCCAAGTGCCTTCCTTTAGGGGCCATGTTCTAATGGTTTTATCTCTTTTCCTTCTTCTAGGGATAACCCACATTCTTGTTTCATCTACTTTACCCATAATTTCTTTGTTGCAACTAATTTATTTTTAATTATTTTCTTGTTGCAACAACTTTACCAGTAATTAACTTCTAGTTGCAACCACTTTGACTAGCAAACTTCTTGATGAATTTCTAGGAGCTTCTAGATTAATTGACTTCTTGTTGACCTTCTAGGGGTTTCTAGAATATTCTTGAGCGTCTTCCAAGTTCAAAAAGCCATATCTCCTCAACCATGAGGAACCACGTGGTGTGCCACATATCACCAAAAACGGTATGACATGTATTATCCATCTATGATAGTGTTACATGTATTTACACTGTCCTTCATGTCCATATTCCTTGATCAACTGTGGGTTCCATGACCATACCTTTGGGGCTACCATAATTTATTGTCGGAGTTGCTTCGAGGCTTGACATCAATGACAACCAACTCAATATTTCAACACATATATCTTCCCGAGTGGTGGACCTCTTCTATCACTAAAATGAGAGGATTTCTTACTAAGGTGATAATGGTAGGATTTCCCATAGTTACAAAATATTTAGGGACTTGTGGTGGGGATTTACACAAGTACAAATGTTGTGATAATATGTACCCCTGTTTAGATTTTGGTTCAAGGATTGTGTTCAATATTTGGGTGCAGTGCCAAATTCACAATGCACTTTATGCTTTATTTGAGTGTACCAAAACATGCACTCCATTTTATTTTCTTTTTTAACTATGCACACATAGTGTTATTTAAAATGTGTGTATACAACACTTCCATTTGAAATTTTATGCACGTAGAAATAGATCCTTGCATGGGATAACACATATTTTCATGTGTATATATATAGGTTCCACACATGCTAAAACGTATGCTTTACCCATGCAACATATGATTGAATCAGCAATACCATGCAATGTATACTCCCCCAATCATCAACTCAATTAGAGACAATCATTGTAGAGACAATCATTGTAGGTGGTAGTAGAATGCATGGGAGAGGATACGAGGCTATAACTAAAGGCCCACAACTCCCAAAAACATATAGCGCTATGGAAAATGAATGAAACAAACCAACGACCCCATTCACAAGGAAATTGATGATGGTTATGCGTATTATTGTCTTGGGCTTGCGAAAGAAGCCAGAGGTTGATTGCCAATTCACACAAAAGACACCAATGATCTAGTTAAGAGGGGATTAGGCCATTAGTTGACCAACAATTAATGCAAATGAGTGGAGATCGAGATACACTAATCCATCGATTCATCTCTAGTTGTAGGAAACGATTACATTATCCAAACCATTTGAAAATTCAACACTATGTTAATCAAACCTATGCAAAACTATAAAATGGATTACCCACATGAATAACCAAAACACGAGCACACAATGGTAATGAAGATTTTGCTTTGGAAACTTAAATAAGAAAAAACAGATTAATGGAGATTTATTATGCCATGGAAACTCATTGCAAAGGGTGAGATATGCATGATAAGAAATCTCATGCATTGTTACTCACTCGCAAAACAATTGTAAATGGTCATGGCTCAGGAACACCTTTGTTCATCATGGATAGGTTAATTGACTCCTTCGTCCTCTGATATTGAAGCAAGTTGTACTCTTCAAGCTCTCATCTCTACTACTACCCTTCAAGATTTTCAAGTTCTCTTTGCATCTCCTCGTTGACGTCCTCCTTCACTATAACCTTCATTTTTAATGGGCTGCCTTGGAAGGCTAACCATCACAATGATTCTAAATTTTAAACATTTTCTCATTTTACCAAAAAAACAACTAAATGCTTATTACAAAGTTTACAAATTTTTTTTAGTAAAAATCCAATTTGAATCAACCATGTAAACTCTATTTATTTAGAATTTATAATTATACCTTTTTCATGTTTTATTTATTTAAAATTTCTAATTATAACATGTTTTTATTGCCTTTATAAATAAAATATTCATTTAATGTAGGACAAATGTGTTTACTAATAATAATAATAATAATAATCTATTTTTTAAGGTCACGGCTAAGTCAACACACTAAATTGGTGTATGAGACCCCCTTGTTTGTGGGACAAGGGATCCCCTCCACCCAGCGATTTGACTGGTAAAGTCTATGAAGATATACATACCCTACCCCTCTGGATTTGAACCTGTGACCTCTTAAGAGGAAATAAAATACGTTTAGTAAAAGCTTTCAAATTCAATGTTGTTCGAAACCACAAACATCCCAACAAAAACTAAATTGCTTCACAACACTTTACTTTATTATTATTATTATTATGTTTGTGAAGGCAAATGTGAGAAACAAGTATAACACCCTTAATAATTAAGGGAGTTGTATGGTTAGAACTCTTAGAGATATACTATACGAGACTATAACTATATAAATATAATTATGTCCAGATTTTTGTGATAAAAAGTTATCATAAACAAAACAAAATCTACAACGCCATGAATTTCAAAGTTGTTTTTACTTTGTATATTATTTTGAAATTTCAAAACAAGGAAACATGGTGATGCATTTTTTTATTATTAACTTCAAAATGTCAAAAAAAAATGTGTTATTAAATCAATGTCTAGGTTTACTTCCACATGGAAAGAAGTGCAAGCTATGGATGGGAAAAAGAAATCCCCACAAAGATGATCTCATAATTTGTATGCATCTTTAGTGCATTTTGTTTTCCCTATCTCATTTCCTATTCAAGTAGATTAAAACAATTAGTTAGTTGTTTGCATATGGCAAATTGCAACGCGATGTGAGAGGTGCTTTATAAAGTAAACATTCATTTTCCAACATATTTGTGACAACAAGGTTCACTTTACTCATTTTTAAGGCATTTCACCATTTCCAAGTCCATTTATTATCAAATATTTGGTTAATATTATTACAATGTTTGGTTAATAATATTATTATTATATTGGCATTTCACCATTTCCAAGTCCATTTGTTATCAAATATTTGGTTAATATTATTATAATGTTTGGTTAATAATATTTTTATTATATTGATGTAAGTGTTGAAATGTGTAATTCATAATTGTGTTTTTCAAATTTGAATGGAAGGATAATATTTTTATTTTTTTTTCAATTTAAGTGTACTTTTTCAACAATTTTTCATCATAAAAAGGATGGATAAATATTACCCTTCAAGTTGAATCTTTGATCCTAGGAATGGGTCTTAAATATTTGTGGACAACTCTTTCTTGGGTTTATTGTGAAAGTTTGCTTTACCTGGTGATAAGTTTTAATGAGTCACTGAATTCTATGCATCATCGCAACTTGTTAGAATATAGATTTTCTTATTTTTAACAATGCTTAATTCATTGATTTTACGAGGTATGATGGAGTTTTGATACACATATCTATGTTTGAAAATTCAAGGCTAGGTTGGGAAATGGAATTAGAGTTGACTCACCTACAATAGTTGATGGAGTACCAAGGTTTAACCCCATGCATTATGAGTCAAGTCCCCTTGGAAGTTCACTCTGCTCTCATGTTATCATGTTGGCTTCATTCTAGTATGAGGCCATACCATAAAGCAGTCTTCCTAGTTTGAGAGTGCAAGGAGTGTTTAAGTCAAATCTATGAGCAACATAGTCACCTTGGTTAAGATTTATATCGATTTCACACCCTTCCAACTTGTCAATGGGGTGGAAGCAATTTTACCAATTAAATGTAAAATCCCTTCTCTGAAGTTATCCATGCAACTCCTTCCCGACACAACTTACCTAGAATAACACCTCATTTATATGGAACAACTCAATGAGCACTGCAAAGATGTGGCCACTGCAAATGAGGCACATAAGAAACATGTCAAGGCCTAATAAGACAAGTTTGTTTGTCCCCAAGTTTTCTCAAAAGGAGACTTGGTGTTAATTTATGACCTAAATAAGGATTCCTTGGGGATAAGAAAGTTCAACCCTATGTGGCAAGGTCCTTACATTGTGAGGCATGTCCTTAGTAAATGAGCCTAGGAGTTAGAGGATTATGAGAGAAATGTGTTGGAGGAGCCCCATAACGGGCTCTATTTAAAGAAATATTATGCATAGGTAGCAATGCATGGGCAATTCCCTTGTAATTATTGCACGTAAGTAGGTTTTACTTCTATTATTTTCTTATTTCTTTTTGGTCATTAATTATGATGCACCGATGCCTGAGATACCTTGTCATTCGGGATAGTCCTACATCTACATCATCAAGCCTTTTGTTAGTAATTCTACATACAAAAAACATTTTTTACATATTTGTTTTTCATATATATTGAAAACATAAAATATGAAATAACTTCAAAAATTAAAAAACTTCACTTACCTATGCTAACCCATGCAACATCTGGAGGTAGTGCTAGGTCT
>SNQJ01S0031364.1:260060-274278 GCA_010110895.2 Picea sitchensis
GAGAGAGAGAGAGAGAGAGAGAGAGAGAGAGAGAGAGATTATTATGTGTCTAAGAGAGGAGACTATGAGAGAGTGAAGAGGAGGTTGCAACAAATGTCTTGTACGTGTTATCCCTTCATTTTTTTGGATGAAATAAAGGAATGAAAGGTTGTTTCTTTGTGTCCATAGTCCATGTCAGGTGAACCACGTATATCAATGTCTCTCATGTGTTGTGTTCTTCTGTGTTTTATTTCTAAATTCATTTTTATTTTTTTATTACTATTGCTATGTGATCCTATTCCTAACAACTAGTATTAGATCTGAAGGTCTATTTGGCTGATAAACTTGCAAGAAAGGAGGGTTCCTAGTTTGACTAGGAGTGATGGTAGAAGAATGCAAGTTTAAGGTTGAGAATTTTAACGACCAAAACTGCTAGTTATGGAAGATGAAAATGGAGGACTATCTATATCAGAATAATCTTTTCCTACCATTGGGAAGAAGAACAAAGAAGTTGATGACTATCAAGGATGAAGAATGAGAGGTTATTGATACAAAGGCACTAGGAACAATATGATTTTTCCTAGCATTGTCAATAGATTTCAATATTTCAAAAGAAAATACAACGAAAGATCTAATGAAGGCATTGGCTAAACTGTATGAAAAACCCTCAGCGTCCAATAAGGCATTTCTTATGAATTTTTTAGCTCGTATGAATATTTTATAAGGTGGGTCTATTGCTATTTATTTAAATGAGTTTAAAAAGGTAACTAATCAAGTAATTTTTGTATGAGTAAACTTTGATGATGAGGTTAGGTCTCTTTTGATTGTGTACTCATTGCTAGAAAGATGGAATGGCTTGGTCATGGATGTGAGTAATTTTTTCTCTGTTTCAAACACTTCAAAGTTTGATTATGTTGTTGGTGTCATCCTTTGCAACTAAATGCAACGGAAAATCATGGGTGAGACATCAGATAATTCTTTGACTGCGGATAATAGGGGAATACAAAGGAAGAGAGAAAAGATCATAGGGAATCATGGGAAGTATGTTGGGTATGTTTTATATTCTTTGCATGACCAACCACACATGTGATTCATTGCACCAGGAATAGTGTGGTGGTCATAGGGCATGCATAACCCCTAATGTTTTTTACAGTCATATTTTAGCGATTTTCATCACACGGTTTTTGCTTTTTGTGGTTTTTTGGTGTGTTATCACACATATTGTAGCTTGAGAAAATCCCAACCCAAGCCACAAAGGTTAGACAACTATGGGAGTACCTACCCATTGCCACCTTAGATATACACTCCCCACTTTAGTGATGATAATTCACCACAAGGGGGGAATCCTAGTGACCCTAGGGGGATTGAGACAAAAAGTGAATTGATGATGAGTGAAACCCCTATATGTCAATATTGGAGGTGAAGAATGGCTTGGAAAAGGGTCTTGTGAAGGAGGATATGGTTTCCAAGTGTTATGTACTTGCAAATCAATATTATCCCTTCCTGGAACAAGACAAATGATCATAAACCACGCCTTTTATCGAAGGGGATAAAGAAAGAATCCTTGTTGTCCCAAATTGCAGCAGTATGGAAATATATAGATAAGAAAATAAATATGTTACTACCAACAAAATTAACCATCTAAAACATCAAATAATTATTGGGTAATCAAGCCTTAATCATGTAGATAATATCCCAATACCCAAACACAAGTTTTGATGGAAAATAGGGTTGTAAAAAGATGTTATCAACAATATGTTAGGGAATCCTTCTGTCTGTAGATTTTTTTTTCTATAGCATCAAGTTATAGCCATTGAAATTCACAAGAAAATCACCTGAATGAAATCCCTTGACAAGGAGAATAATTAGCACCAATTACTTGCAATTTTTAGTGGTAGAAAAAGTAGTAAAAGATTGATTAAAGAGTGAGTTTGCAACATCCCTAATGGTTGTAGAAATTAGTTTATAATAGAAAGAGAATCACTTGTCTAAAGGAGATGCCCTTAGGTCTCAAACAAACTTATAGCATGTAGAATCAATTTCAACTAAGACAAATGCAATATCTCATCAATTCATGTATACCAATGCAATGATTTCAGATCTCCAATGAAAATTAGATTAGTGCCTTATAAATTGGGTTATGGGGTCTCTTTTTGTAAGAGATAACTATGTTACCTCTCTAGGGGTGTAATCATTTTTACTCCCTAGAGAAAAGACAACTAGCAAGGTAAATCTAGGAGGGTGTAAGCCTTTTTACTCCTCCTAGCAACCTTTGCAAAGTAGCTTATCCAAGACAATAGTGATAGATATTAGTGGAGGGTGTATTATTTTATACTCCTCCAAGGGTTTAGACAAGAATAACCATGAAACAAGAAGAAATAACAATAATATACAGATAATTCCTTACCAATTCCAATAGATAGCTAGTAAAACCCTTCTCTACCAACAATATTCCACCACAAAGAAAGAACAAGTCATCCAAGAGACAAAGCCTTAGATTATTCCACCAAAATAAAAGTACTAGCATCCAAAAGCATACGAGAGAGAGAGAGATGTGATTTTCCCAAGTAGGGTGAAAATTTCAGCCAACACTTATGTAATTCTCAAGTGAGTTATGAAATGAAATGAAATGACAAGGCCTTTATTTATACATGACCTTGTAACACCAATTTGTCCACATACTTAGGGTAAACAAAAATTAGGGAGGTAGACCTCATCTATTTTCCCCTTTACAACTTAAAATTCAAAATTGTAAATGAATAAATCCCTAAATGATGACATCATTCCCCTTAGGGGTGACGTTTTGGCATAATGAGAAAGACGTTGAAGTTATCGAGGAATCTGTTGGGCCTCCAAAGAAAATATATTCATGTGCAAGGGCCTTCCCTCATATAGAAGTTCCATGTCACCATCAAATCGTCCAACACCACCAAACCCTAGCCCCCAAATATGAGGTCATGCTTTAGAAAGTGATGTTTTGAGCCTCCAAGGCCAAACGTTGGGAAAGGGGGGGCTATCTTTCCTTCTCCAGGATGTCTTCTCATGCCTCCAAAGGAAACATTCATTATCTATCTTGTCCCCATGTGTGGGGTATGAAACCCAACCTTGGGGTTTCATGCCTCGATGAAGATCCAAGAAAATCTTGTTCCTCCATCAGTGTCCACCAAGAAAGGTCCTACAAAGACAAGTAAATACACCCTCCAAGGGTCTCAAGTCATATGTATCATGCCAAGTCTAAACATGTGCATCAAATCTACCTTTTCAAATTAAACAAGCGATCAAAGACCCTATGCAATTTGTCAAATTTAGATATGGGAGGGGTGTCATAATGCACTATTGGGTGAACCAATTCCTTAAGTAGGGGATGTTCCCAAGGAGAATTATTCTTAGGTTATGTAGTGAATGTGAGGTGGATGGGGTTAGACTTATAGGTATTGACTTTCATGACATACAAGGGATCATATTGTCTCATTTATGGGAACCTTTGTTGAGGGCTAGCCACACATTTTTCCTCTTCTTCTTTTTTAAGCATATTTTTTCCAAGCCCTTTATTATCCATTTAATTTGTAGGTACTTCCCAAGTTGAAGAAAATAAGGGGCACTAAAAAGGAAATACATGGCACACATATGCTCTACCTTGTTAGTACCTTGGAAACCATGCTTCCCCAAGTTGAATACAATAGGGGGAACTAAAAAGGAAATGCATAGCCCACAAATTCTCTACCTTAGTTGGCATGATTAATTTAATTAATTATTTGATTTATGGGTCCCTCAATTTATGAGAAGTGTTTCATTGCTCTCATGATCCTAGGGAAAACTTCTATTTCATTGTAACATACCCAACCACCCAAGTTGGGTCATGCCACTTAAAAATTTCATGCTCTGATACCATTTTGCAACGTACCCTGACCACCCAAGTCGGGGACACGCTACTAACTAACTATTGTTTTTGAGCTCTGATTTGTAACATACCTAGCTAGAGACCGGCTGATTATGCCACACAAAAACTCTTTTGGAACTTCATACACGCACGCCACCCAGGCCAGGGTATGTTATCTCATGGAAATAACAATTATCGTCTGCATATATATATAAACAGACAACATATTCTGCTAATGCACAGATTAATGTGGAAGTAATAGTAAAGTCTATATGTACAACATATACATGATAAAAAACATAAATATAAAACATGTACACATACACAACATGTAAATGAACATAGAAGTGGTACTTATCTTTTATAGAAGACCACCAACTGCGTGTAGACCTTCCACAAACCTCCCAGCCATATACCACGTTGCTCATCACTCTTAGTAGTGGGTCACCCCTGAGCTGGGACTAAACTCCACCCGAGTAAAGGGATTTCTAGGCTAGGATGATACAATGGGTTGTTACACAGTCAACTAGGAAGGATTCTCTCATAGGATCCAACTTGCATACACAAATCACAACCTCTCATTCCCCACATGCCTATTCCACCCCAGGAAGTATACACCTTCACTGTGAAACAGTCCATTGGGTTCTCCACTTCCCTTCCAAGGATTCATAAACATGCCAGATCATGAATTCTCGGAGTGCTTATAGATACTATTGGGATCCCTCTAGGAGAAATCACTTCCCCAACAACCTCTCTCACTCAGAGAGAGTTTCTCATAGGCCTGACAACCTGCTTCTTCTTTCCAACAAACTCTCTCACCTGGAGAGAGTTTCTCATAGGATTGACAACTTGCTTCTTATTTCCAGGAAAATATCTCACCTGGAGATAGTTTCTCACATGCCATACAACTTTCCTCTTCATGCCATGGGCATGACAACCCACCACTTCACTCCCGCTCCTAGATAACCAACAATAGGATTAAGTGAAAACGACTTCAACGTTCAGCTTATGCACATGTAAAAACAACAACCATGAACTTCGGGTTTGGAAATAGGCACTGATCCTAACAAGAAAGTACAACACAAGCTTAGGTAGTAACAGGTGCGTTGTGCCACCCAGGAGGATCACGAGTTTCAACTAATGATCAGAAAACATGGGATATGGCTCCAGGAATGTGTACATGTTTCAGAGGTCGATAATGGAGTAATGGATTCTTGCGTGAATGCATGAGTGCATGGGGATAATGGAAAGAATGGCTGACAACCCCCAAGAAGGACACGCTATCCAAATATAAGTGCATGTCCCTAATCAGACACTTATCCTCATGAAGCTGCATCAGCTCCACTTAACATTCGTTCCCTTCCCACATGAACTTAAGATAACATAGGTTATTTCCAATCTTAGTCTTTAGGAAATAATAATATAATATTATTCCCATAGAGATAATCCCTCAAGATTATCCATTTTCATAATCTCATAGCCCCATCCATTTCCCTACCTAGTGTAGCTTAGTCCCCCATAACTCTTTCTTTTTGGTCGTTCTACACATTGTGATGTATTTATATTATTGTTATGAGTATTTACATATACAAAGACAAGATCTTTGGCCTTTATCATCTAGGCTCTCCAGCCTAATCATCACATAATCCTCCTAGCTTATAATCACTTGGCTCACCAGCCTATAAAACATGTTACATTCACAATTACAACTAGGGCTCAATCTTGGGATATTACAATCCCCTCACCTTATTTTTGCAATGTCCTCAGTGCAACTTGTTTATACATGTACAATTCAAATTCTTTAAAAAGCTCCAATATTTTTCTATTGGAAGCTTATTATCCAACTAGTGCTCGAATTTCAAGCACTATTTTATGTATTCATACTATATCTAGAAGTCATTTTCTTTATTCCATAGAGCTTCTTTAGTAAAATAATTCATCTCATTATTCTTTATTACATGCTTCAATTAAACCTCAATGAAAGAACCGATTGGTTGCATATCCCCAAAGTTCCACCCATCTTTAAATCTCACCGCTGATAAATTCTCAGTAGTATATCATCCTCGATTAGGGCTATGACTCCACCAAGGCAATGGCTTCCCAAGATAACCACGATCCACAATTAATACCAACATGGTCTAGGACAAGGTACCAAATCTCAGCAGCACTCCAACCAACAATATCTCATTCTCCACATGCATGTACAACCCAAGGTAGTTTGCTCCTTCTCTTCTCAATAGTCCTTCGACTGCACCCCTACCCCTTTCGGCTCCAACATAGGCCGAACAGGAATTCTGAGAGTATCGTGGCTCCAGGAGTTCCATATACCCTCATAGGTATCCAGGTACCCTCCAGGACTCATACCAGGGAACCTATCCCCACACTTCTCCCTCCAGGGCTCCAACCTTCACTAAGGAAACTCAAGGATAAGTGTACACACACCCAGATCCACTTGGGATCCACAAGGTAAGATCCATTGTCTCCAATCACCATCTTTCCGAGAGCTACTCTTTGAAATCAAAATTCCAACTTTAATCAATATTTTATCATTTGTATCACACACATATAGTTTTCATGAGAGAACATTATAACATTCCATTTTAGAAATCAAGTAATTTCTTAAGGAATTCAACTTTTCCCCAAAATATGAAATTCTATTTCATAATTTTTCATTGTTGTTGCAATAATAGGATGTAGTCTTCCTTCTGGATTTCAACAAGCACCATGTTGAATACCATTTTTCTTGTAACGATTCTATCTTGCATTCAGCCAACAAATTGTTAGTGTTTCTTATACATCATGCTCTCATTGCAATATGTACAAAAAAACTTATAACATGATCTTATAATTGTCTACAATGATCAATTCAATCACAATTATCAAAACAATTTATTAGATAAAATGAACTATCATTCTATGCATACACATGTTCCTCATTAATATCAGTAAGTTCATTGCTTCTTTTTCCGAACATAAATTTTTCTTGTAGTCAATGCTCATGTGACTACTTTAATTGCAACTTTCATGTTGCAATGCCCTAACAACTCTCAAAATGTTCTCAACTCCATGAGTTAGCAACATTTCAACCGTTAGTATACTTATTTCCATGCAATAATATATATATGCATGTACTCACAAAATGTATTCAATAATTTCATTTAAGTATACAATTCTATCATGTATGAGTGAAACTCTGCCACTTACTGGGCATGAGTGTAACTCTCAATGTATATCTATTAAATGCACCTTTGCATTGATTTTCAGAATGATCCTTATCTAAGTCATGTATCTCACCATCCATAAATTGGAAATCTGGCCAATGTCTTGAGACATTCTCCACACACTTCCCATTGTCTTCTCGATTATTTGGATGCTTTCCTTTTCGACCCGAACACTACACCAAGAATATAATTTTGTGGTGTGCATTAGTGTTAGCAAAAAGGTTGCATTCCAAGCATTATTTCAAGATAGGAAGCTTTTGGGTATTTTTGTGGTATATAACCTTTCCATATCCATACCTTGCCATATCCAACCATGTTCTGGTCTCATGCATGACTAGTTTTCCTGGCATCATTCCTATAACAAGTTCTTATCTTTTATTTCTTTTGTTATTACCTCATAACCAAAATAACATGAAATGTTACTATGTTAGTGTGTGCATTCTAAAGCTAAAAATATTTGATATCTATAACATGCCTCTAGCCTTTACCACACCTAGTGGTATCTTATTCATGTTAATGCATTTAAATAATACCATACTGTGTATTAAAAAATTCTATCTAGAGAAATTCTCACCTAAATTCCACCTCAACAATTATGAAACATAATTTCGAAAGAAATACTTACCTACATAGCTTCCATTGAATAAATTTGATGCTACCTGATTAGTTGATGACAGTAGAAGCTTTCACGCCTTTTTATCAGACTTATAACCAACATTTTAGCTTTATGTTGCTTCCTTCCATTTGCAGCAACATCATCAACAACACTTGCAACATGAAAGAATTATCTCTTTATGGTTGTCCCAACAATCCATAACATAATTGTTGCTATAGTAATTGCAACAACTTCTTTCTCCATGTATCATTTTTCCTTGTTGAACCCGAAAGTCTTCAATTCTTCCTGGATTCCTAAATCTTCTTGTGCTCGCATTGTAATCATTGTACAAATTTATGACTTGATAATTTCTTTGCAAATCACTCTTGTTTGCCTTTTGATTCCCAACCAAATTCTAAGTTGATATTAACATTCAACTTTCATTTATTTTATGTATCCAACTAATCCAATTCCTACTTGGATGAGTTACAATTCCAAAGATGGTCTCTTATAGACTTTGGGTCTTCAACATCCTTTTACTTCTTGGGACTGAAATTCTTTAGTCATTTCCTGATTGAGTACTTTAGTACTTGAGGCTTCCTGCATCCTTCTCTTCTCTTTTCTTAGTCAACTTAGCCTCAAACTTGACTTTCATAAACAATCTCTAGCATACTATAAGGATGCACATATGCCTCCTTCGCTAGCTGTACAAAACTAATTAAAGGTACTTAACACTGCTTTGACTTTACCATTGTAATTTCAAGTGATACTTCCAACCTCTGGGAATGTCACTCATGGATCTATGCCACTTAATATGGATTATTATTAGGAACCATCTCCTTTGTATTCAAAACCATGCCTACAACCATTTTCTTCTTCATGGTTCCTTATTGATTTCTCAATAGAAATTCCTTTCACTTTTAAGTGATTCTTGACTTGGATTCTCCATACTTGAATCCCTTTGGATTGACAACCCAATTTACTTTGAAAATGCATTGATTCCTTTGGAATGTACTCAACATCCCTCTTTATTGTTATCACAACTCTTCAGTGCTATAATAAACTCAAATATCTTGGAATTCACCTAATGGTATTATTTTCCACTATCTCTGAGTTACTCTTTTAACTTTATTAAATTTTGGAATGAACTAAGATTTACATAATGCCTTCCCCAGAGTATGGATATATACCTCTAGAACCAATCTGCACATGATGCATTTCTTATGCATCTGCTGACATTTCTTTAGTGCACACACACCTACATTACTTCATCCTGAATTTTATCATACAACCATGCTTCCACTGGGTACTCTATTAGCAATAATGGAGGTGCTACCTCCAAAACTATAGGTCTGATCCTTGGAATGTTACATCTTATTTCCAAATTAGAGTTTCATAGAAGTCTTCCATCTTACCCATTGAATATAGGCGTCTTCAGCTGGTAGTTTTCTTCAAGAAATCATCTTCCATATGAATCTGGACTGTCTCCCCCAAACAAGAATTTTATTAGGGTTATCCATGCTACTTATTGAACCCAACATCTGATCCAATAACTTCTTAAAAATCCCAAATGTAAAAAAAAGAACTATCTATATCCTTATTTCTTCGATCTCGATTTGAATGTGGGATTATATTGGGCTTCCTCTCCAGAGTTCTCCTTCTCGCCCTGCAACACGAGCCATATACCTAAACTACACAATCTCAACTGTATGCAGAGAAATAAACTTCTTCCTCATAGAGGTATACAATACATAGATAAACATACATAATTACAGAGGCTTTCAGAATACTCGAAATAGAGTATTTTCCTTTTCTTTCATATCCTTATGTTTACATACAATTACACATGCTCGCAGGCCTTCCTTTGTCTGGATTAAATCAACAGACTGCCATCCTCATTCTATTGGCCTGATTAACATTTTTTTGGCCACTTCCAATCTCTTGGCCTAGTTAGCATTCAATTGGTCAACTCTCTTTGCCTCTAAGATAAAAGGCTCTTAGACCTTTTACAGATCCTATCATAAGGTTCACTGGCCTTCTTTACCACTTTTGATGTGGGTCTACCAAATGAAACCCACAAGCTTCCTTCCTAATCCATTTTCTTTATTTTAACACGGTTTTTGGGCACTAGCCCCTTCTTCTTCATCCCCCAACCGCAATTGACCATAGGATATGACCAAGCGCTAGCAAACATGCACTTATCCAGAGCCTAGGGAACTTCGGGGCTCCGGAAATTTAGGCTTAAAAAAATTTCCTTTCTTCTTCACTCATTTTCCCCAAACCCCGAACCAATGAAGTACTTAACAACTGCTCCTTTGGGGCTTCAGAACTTTGGACTTCAAAGGTTTATACCTCATTGATCGATGATTCTATCGAACATAAAAAATTTGTTTGTCGATCACTTTAATATCGGCGTTCCTACTTGATTATGGACCTCAAACATACTTGTGGTTTAACAACAACCCCGACTTCTGCAATGGAATGGAAATGAACATCCACCGTTGATCTTCCTCCCAATGGATATCTACGATCTCGATTGATTTTCGGATGTGAAATATCCCTTACATTAATTTTCCTTTGGATTTTCACAATCTCTCACGTCCATTGATCTATTCCGCATAGATATGACGGTCATGATCTCCCCATCATTGATTTGGAATTTCTCCATGTATCCTCTCCCAATCAACGGTCAAGATTAACTTAGTCCCTACGGAGCTTTGGGGGGTTTCACCTTCATCAGACTCCATTCCTTTTGAATGTCAATTCACCAAACTGGCGAATTTCCAAAGTCTAGTCAGCAACCATGGACACATGGAAAAAAAGTAAGGAATGAACACATGGCCCAATCCAAGGGGTGACACGTGTCAAGTTCTAACTAGCATGAACAATATTTGAAGAGCATGGAACATAGTGACACGTGGAAAGCATCTTGTGTGTCCACGTCACCCTTGGTGACATCAGTAGGACACATCACTCTAGAACTCTGGGCTTCGACGGATTCTCCTTCAGCACATCACAAAACCCCCAGACTGCCGAACTGGCGAACCCATTGCGGTACACCTTCGAAGCTTCAGGGCCCCTCTACTTTGGAGATTCATCACTTTGGACTTCATAGGTTTTTGTTGCAATACTCCACTCATCCTCCGAATGGTCGAACACCAAAGTGGAGAATTACTTGAACAAAAACTTCTTAGGAGCTTCAGAACTCTGACGCTCTGGAGCTTCGGGCTTCGGAGGATTTTTATTTCAACTCCTTCCAACATTCCCTCTGAACACCGAATTTCCAAACTTCAGAACCCTCTGGGGTCCACTTATATTTTCTTCCATCAATCAAGGTGGTGACACGTGGCCCCATTATCGAGCGACATGTGTTAGGTCGCAATTGGTACTAAGTGTCTGTCAAAATTAAAAAACAATTGACACATGATAGACTTAGGGTAGGTCCACATCACCCTAGGTGATGTCATCATGCCACGTCATATCCGACGCTTCAGGAATTCAGTGAATTCTTCTCATCGACACTTTTTCAAAACTGTCAAACTGTCGATCAAGTCCATGTCACCCCGATGTTCTGTGATTTCGACACTTCGAAAGATATATTCTCATCTTCACATTTTCAAAACTCTCGAACTGTGACTACCGAACAATTTCTTCATGTAGCTTTGATACTTCGATGATTTCTTATCATCAACACTTTTTCAAAACTGGAACTATTGAATGTTGAACAATTTCTTCCCGTAGCTTCAGGACTTCAATCTCTTCTTCGCGTAATCTCCAATGAATTTCCCCAAACATCGAACCGTCGAACCTCTTGGGAAATCCAACGAATATCCTCCTCTTGGATGATCTATGGTTGTAAATCACTCTGGGATTTTTGGCTTCGACTCGTAAACTTCACCAAGTCACAAATTTTGGATTACTTGGAGGTTAACTGTCATGCATCATTTCCAGATCTGACGACTGGAAAGGGTCTGCCTCCCCCTCGCACAGATCCTACGACTCAAATTCAATCTCATGGTTATCAGCCATGATTGTTGTGATAATTGCTCTGCCACTCCTCCTGATCTTTCCATTACCACCTAGGATCCCTATCAACGCCCCTCTGGCACTCTGCACATCAAATCCCTATGGAATTTTTACTTCAAATTTGACATTCATGGCCCATCCAGGTTTAGTGTTGAAACCATGGGCTCTGATACCATTTTGTAACATACCCAGCCACCCAGGCTAGGTCATGCCACTTAAAATTTTTATGGTCTGATACCATCTTGTAATTTCCCCGACCACCCAAGCCGGGGACATGATACTAACTAACTATTGTGTTCAAGATTTGATCTATAACATACCTAGCCAGAGACCAACTCGTTATGCTACACAACAACTCTTGTAGAACTTCATACACACCTAGGCCTCCTAGGATAGGGCATGCTATCTCATAGAAATAAGAACTAGCATCTGCACACACACACACACACATATATAAACATAAACATAAAACATATTCTTCTAATGCACAAATTAATGTAGAAATAAAAATAAATCCTATACGTACAACATAAAGATGCTAAAAACATAAATGAAAAACATGTACACATACACAGCATGTAAATGAACATAAAAGTGGTACTTATCTTTTATAGAAGACCACCAACCACGTGCAGACCTTCCACGAAACTCCCAGCCATAGACCACGTTGCTCATCACTCTCAGCAGTGGGTCACCCCCGAGATGGGACTAAACTCCACCCAGGTGAAGGGATTCCTAGGCTAGGATGAGACAATGGGATACTACACATTCAACTAGGAAGGATTCCCTCCCAAAAGCCAACTTACGCACAAAACTCACAACCTCGTATTCCCCACATGCATGTCCCACCCCAGGAAGTATACACCTTCATTGTTCAACAATCCATCGGGTGCTCCACTTCCCTTCCAGGGATTCAATAACAAGCCATATCAATAATTCTTAGAGCGCTTATAGATTTTTTTGGGCTCCCTCCAGGAGAAATCACTTCCCCAAAAACCTCTCTCACCTAGAGAGAGTTGCTCAGAACCCTAACAACGTGCTTCTTCTTTCCAGTAAACTTTCTCACCTGGAGAGAGTTGCTAAGAGGCCTGAAAACCTTCTTATTCTTTCCAGCAAACTCTTTCACTTGGAGAGAGTTGCTCATAGACCTAGCAACTTGCCTCTTCATTCCATGACCCTGACAACCCGCCTCTTCACTCCCGCTCCCAAATAATCAACAATAGGATTAAGTGAAAATGACTTCAGAGTTCAGCTAATGCACAAGTAAAAACAACAACCATGACCTTGGGTTTGGAAATAGGCACCACTCCTACTATGAAAGTACAACACAAGCTTAGGTAGGCACAAATGCATTGTGTCGACGAGCAAAAATGACCACTCATAAATTGGAAGAGTGAATCCAGTCCAGGTTTGTCTAATTAACCCAATTCGTTTGGATTGACCCACTTTGACGGGTTTAATGGCTATGTTGGCCAATCTAAGGTCCTAAAGGAAACGTAAAAATAAATAAAAGAAACGAAATAACTCACTAATCACTAAGGTATATATATGTACATCTAATTATATATATAGTTTAAAAGATATTGATATGATAGTCCTATATGTCTAATTCATATATACAAGATACCTAGATAATGAGTTTTAATCTGAACTCATAAAAAATCAAATGTATAATGGCTCTCTTGATGGAAATAAAAATAGAAAGAAGAATGCACTATTTCTTTTTGTTTTTTTTTATAGCATTTAATCTATATACACCTCTAAGATCAAATATAAAACTATTATTTAAATAGAAAAATGCAGACAGTAAGAATTATACTACATATAATGATTTCGATTATAGACTAGCAAAAAAAAAGGAAGAACAAACTAACCTATCAATCACTTTGAAGAGTATGCATCCAACTGTTAGCATAAATCGTACATCAGTCCATCCACGAGAGAAATATGTTGTGCATCTTTACACTGTTTGGGACAAACGCTAAACTGTGCTTTGACTGATGTATTTAATTGATAAACAGTAGAACGCAAGATGGTTACAGTGATATAATGGACCGCTAGCAATAACGCACAAGATAAATCCTACAGTTACAGCTTGCATTCAATCAATCAACATTTTTAAGGTAAACCTCATAATATGAATTGAATGATCAATTACTTTTTATAAAACTGAAGCATAAAATCGTGAACTATAAATGAAAAACTATCTTGGCAACAAAATAAATTGTGAAGACGAAAGCTATCAGTAGTTACTCAATTATCAAGATAAACGAAATAAAGTGTTAAGGTCCTAACCCGCACATGGGTAGATTAATGTATTCGGATGTAATAAAGGTCAATATTAATAAGACCGTTCAATAAAAGAGAATTAGGTGGATGTAAGAAGACCTAATAGAAGCTTCCGCTTCTAGATGGATCTTCCTCTAGATGCTTCTTTTTAGTATAAATAGGAGTCGAGGGTATGAGAACCCTAGCTTGGATATTATTGTAACAGAGCGCTGCTCGATTGGAGGTTGC
>SNQJ01S0031364.1:274288-296864 GCA_010110895.2 Picea sitchensis
TCGAGGGTATGAGAACCCTAGCTTGGATATTATTGTAACAGAGCACTGCTCGATTGGAGGTTGCCCCCTCGAAGAGGCCTGTGAACATTGCTATCTGAATCAAGTGTTATTTCTGTTCAAGTGCTATTTCTGTTGCTATTTCGAATATCATTTCTGTGTATTGTGAAGATTATGCTGGATGTTTTACTGCTATTCTGTTATTTCTAGCATTTCGTTTCTGTATTGCATATTTTATATATCTGGTATCTTGCATAAAGACAATAACAAAATTCACAAATGGCTAAAGCATAGAATAAATATTTGTTAAGTCCAAACTCGATTACAAATTGTTCACAACAAGCCCCAGGCCAGGATGCCTGGATTACAAAAATAATGGGTTTATAAAGGCCTCAGAAAAGATAACTGTTTATTTTTCAGAAATCAACTATTAATTACAAAAAAAAGGGGGGGGATACAACCACCCATATTATACTAACTCCTCTTAAGCTAACAAAAGTTCATTTCTGTTCATTCAAAATACATCACAAATATGACTGGAAGGTCTCAAGAGTGCCTCAGATCAATCTTGAAATAATGGATCCCTGAATATCCTGAAAGAAAAGGAAAATAGAAAGATTTCAGATATATTTTCAACTATTAATCCACACAATTCGAATTAACATAACTGGCTACAGAATCTTGCGATTTTGTAGCTAGTTATCTTTGTAAACGAAATCTCATTTTATTAAATGAATAAAACAAACTAATCTAATAATGAAATGTAGTTTATTTAACAAACAAGATAATCTAATTTAAGAATAAAATCAAACATGATACTAATTTAAGAGATTATACCTCTCACCATGAAATCAAATCATATCAGGAAACCTTGGAATTTACAATGGTTGTTGCAGCCTCAACGTTTTTGAATATCACATGACCTGTAGTCTTCATATGCTTTTCTTTTCCTTGGATGACAGATTCAAGTCTGTGGTTTTCGCTTGTTAAAACATCGATCTGATCTTTTAAAGCCTTAACCCGTGACTATAGAATTGGGATATCAGTATAATATCTATCAATCCATGATAGACAGACCTCACATATTGACTGTGTGGTAGTGGCATCAGAACAAACAAGATTGTGGACCGGAGCGCCCTCCATATGGATAGTATATTCATTGCATAACTTGACACCAGGAAACTCTAGATTGTTTTTCAAACAGGGAGGTAAATTGTCAACGAAGTTATAGGGCCAACCAAGGTATGGCTCAAATGAAAAAGGGTCTTCCTCTACGAGGAATTTGTCGATTTCAGAGTCAGAATTCTCATTAACCTCGATCATGCTGATCGCTTTTGCATGAGAATTCGACTTATTATGAAGACTCCTCGATATTAATCTACCAGCCCTCTTGTTCTTAAAATTTATATCAACACTGCCTTGAGATACTTTCCCTGTAGGTTTCTTTAAATTTTTAACACGATCATTAGGATGTATAACCTGCTCATAGACCTGTTGAATATCATTTGAATCAATTAAGGGTTTGTTGTAGGGGGCCGAGACATAGACTTGGATGGGTGAGCGGGGTGTTGTACAGTAGGTTAGGGTTTCTTCAACCACGCATTTATCAACCTCATCAACATTTGGATTAGAGAAACCATTTCTCACTACAAACGAGTCCCAATTATCACTCTGCAATTCTAACTGATGCACAAGTAAGATTTTAACTAGGCCATGATGGAAGGGGATAGAGTTAGCTCGTTGCTTCCTATATCTTTTACCCATTCTATAAAGACTCCTCAGTAAGTAATACAGAATGTTCAAGGGAAAACCCATCAAAACCATGAGCAAGCGCAAATGATAGAGAAATACCAAACCGAAATGTCCCTCACAGGTGACAAATTGTTTTAACACAACAAGTAAATCATGCCACCAAGATTTCAAAGCGGAAATGGGCATACCTTTTTCGCATCCCTTTATTTTTCGAGATATAAACAGAAGGCTCTAGGGAACTTCTTCCACTTTCGCATTTTTGAACCATCGTTGACCACTTGCAGGGAGTCTTGTAGCTCGACTCAGGAAATCCTCTGTAATCTCAAGCTGGACATCGCCCACTTTATCTCTACACCCATCGAAGGAGAAGGTGAACTCCTGGGCAATTTGCAGATTGAAACCTTGAAATTTTTTAATGAAAACGAGCCAACCACTTCTCTCCAAATCTTATTTGGCATCATCGTATAAGATAAGGGTTTGAATACCATTTGGTTTGATTATCATGATAGGATCCATACTAGATGGGAGGGTAATCAAACAAACACAACATGCAGGGAGGGTTTGTGAAAACAAAACAGAGCCATACCCCGAGCCCAACAATGAACGCTGTAAAAACTCATAACGATGCGATGGGCGTTTAATGGAAACCCATGCGAAGAAGGTTTGCGAAGCCCAAGGCCATCCTTAGAAATGATGGCAGTCTGCAAATTGTATGCCACCTTTGCATTCAGTGCGAGCTAGGACCAAAGCATTAAAATGAAAATAAGTGCACGCATCGTGGGTTTGATCACAAAGTTTGGGTAAGTCGAAAATCGAAAAATCAAAGGTTTAGAAAAATAAACGTAGCCAAGCATCAAACCAAACCTTACCAAAAATCAAATCGTGGGGGTCCTTTGTTTATAAAACCATCAATCTCTAGGCATGTTTGGTGTTGAAAGGATCAAAACAAAGAGAGTAAGATCTTCATGGAAAGGAACCAAAACTCTATTAATAAACTGTATGAACAATTTTCCTTTAATGATATTTAAGAAAAGAAAGATAATCACGGTCGCAAGTTTTCATGCTTTCAGTCATGAAAACAAAGAATAAATGGACAATAGAGAAAATCAACAACTTACAACTATTGTTTCGGAAAATGCTCATGAAGAGTGATAAAAATTGGTGACCCTAGTTAGGCAGCTAGATAGATCGTTTAATTGGTATGAAAAATTAACCATTATATTGAGCTGCCAACAATGGCGACATGCTAGGAGAAGCAGTTATCTCTATAATACGAACGAGTTCAGGTTAGAAAAATCTAAAAAACTTCAAATCGAAGAACAACTGAAAATTCATTTGAACATCTTAGATAATCATGACGTAGTCCAGTTTCAGATAACTTTTGTTTTAAAAAAAACAAAAAATGGTGACAAACTTCGCAAAACAAAGCCACGACATTTAAGTTAATGTCTCCAATATTGTTGACAGGGCCACTGCTGCCAGCAGGCGTTCATAGCCTTGATAGGGATGTCAATTAATCCACTCTGACGTCTGTATCCTATCAAGAAATTTTTGATCAAAATGAAGGATGCTTACGGCCAAAACAAGATTTATATCTGAGAATTTTCTTCTACCTAACATTGCTTCGCTGCCAGCAGGCCTGTTCAGTACCCCGACGAAGTTATCTTGGCATCATGCATGTATTTACCCGTTGCCAGCAGACTTGTTCAGTGTCCCAGCGGGTTTACAAACACTTCCTATAGCTTGTCTAAGAAATTATTCACATTCTGGTATAGTTTTTTAAAGAAATTCAACAGGGTAGGGTGACGCTGAAAATTCCAGTTTTTTAACACACCTTTATATATCACAAGCCTTTAAATTTTTCTTCTTGTCCTTCATCAAGATCAAAAATTAGTTCATTAATAAAAATAATTCTCAAGAACAGGGAGACATCGTTGAGTTTCTCTCTTAAAGAACAGGGACAGTGTAAAAATATTTTTTAAAGATAGTCATGAATACTTTCAAGTGTAGATCGAAACCGAGAAAATGTCTTTCAAACAAAAAGTCATATTTAACCAGTCTACAATTTCAAAGAAATACAACAATTAATGTTCTGAAAACCTTTACCAGCTATTTTCGAGAGGAAGTATTATGTTTTCTTTCTTTGAGTTAGACTGTGGTGCAGGCATGTTTGTTTCAAAAAAGAAAGACCGATAAACAAAAATGAAAACAAAAGAAAACCAACAAAGAAAAACAAACAGCAAGGAAACCAAAACAGAAAAGAGTTACAAAAGCTGTATGGGAGAGTCGTCAGGTAAAATACTTCTTGAGAGCTTGGCCATTCACCGGGAAGGTGTCTGGCTGTCCCTCTAAATTATGCATGCGAAAAGAACTGGGACCTAGTTTTTCAGCAATTAAAAATGGTCTCAACCATAGGTTTTGAAACTCGGTATGTTTGCCTTTCCCCTCATGAGGTTTGTTCCATTTAAGGACAAGATCGCCTACTTCAAAATTTATGTCTGAGGCAGAATTGGAATCAAACCAGTTTTTGACAATGAGTTGATGTTGATCCAATTTTCCTTTGGCTTGAGCTCTTACTTTCTATAACTTCAGTAAAGTGTTAATCCGACTTTCCAAGGGAGGACAATTTTCCTCTTGCACTTTTTGCGATAGCTGTAGAGATGGGAGGAGGACATGTGGTGGAAGAATCGCTTCCCTGCCGTAAACGAGGAAAAAGGGGGAATTACCAACAACAGTTTTAGGAGTTACCCTATCAGCCCAGATTGTGTTAAATAGTGCATTATGCCAGTTTTTATGATTTTCGGAGACCATTCTCTTCATGATCTTGATCAGGTTTTTATTAGTTGATTCATCCAAACCATTGCCTTGGGGGTAATAGCTGGCGGAATACTTTAATTTTATTCCTTTTTCTAAAGTGAAATCACTCATTTCAAGAGATGAAAAATAGGAAGCATTACCAAATACTAGGCATTCAGGAATACCGAAACAAGTGATAATATTTCAATTCAAGAAAGATATTACCTGGCTGGTGTTTATCACTTTTAACGGGGCAGCCTCAGACCATCTAGTGAAATAGTCTGTGGTTGTTATGATGTATTTATGCTACTACGAGGATGAAAGGTTGATTGGGCCTATAATATCAAGGCCAAATTGTTGAAAAGTGGAGTCTACCGAAACAGGTTGTAGCGGAAATGATGACTTATGTACTTGTCCAGATGCCTTTTGACAGATTACACACTTGCGGCATAAGGCATGGGCATCTTTGAAAAGGGTAGGCTAGTACTATCCTTCTCTTAATACTTTGTGGGCAGTGGTATCTCCACCGAAATTCCCACCAGCTTCCCCTGCATGTAATTCTAATAAAACTTTATCTGCTTCATCTTTTTCTAGACAACGCATAAGTATCCCATCGAAATTTTGGCGAAACAAAATACCATTTACCAGCTGAAAAGAAGCAGATTTTAATCTCAGTGCATTCCTCTTTTTTGGAGCAAGGTGACGGGGAGTTGATCCGTGGATTAGATAAAACTTGATGTCATCATACCAAGGATTAGTGAGGTTTTGTGTACAACATATCTGATTTTGATTGTGTTGAACTTGAATTAACATATCAGTTTCTTTCTGATGTCCTACAGTTGAATCAGTAACCAATTTACATAAACCTTGGCCTCTAACAATTTGTGTTGGAGTAATTTCTAGGTCATATTCTTGTAAGGATGTGACCCAGTTTTCCATTTTTTCACCTAGCTCTTTCTGTACTAACAAATTTCTGACAGCAGAGAAAGGGACAATGATTTTTGTCCTAGACTTCTGTAGGTAAGATCGAAAGTGTTTTACTGATTTAAAAACAACATAATCCTATTGATCTACTGCTGGGTAGTTAAGTTCTGCTCCTTTAAAGGTTGAGCTCATAAAGGCAATTGGTACTTCATTGTTTTCAGTATTCTTTTGGGTTAGCACAGCGGCATACGACCGATCAAAAGCAAAGGTGTAGAGAGTGAAGTCCCGTGAAAAGTCAGGGCTCATTAGGGAAGGAGCTTCTATTATAGATTTTTAAATCGAGTCAAAGGCTTGAATTTCTAGAGGTCCCCAATGGTACTGTACATCCTTTTTTATTAAGTCCTATAATGGCCTAACCATTTCTAAAAAACTAGGAACAAATCTTCTAACAAAATTTATCTGTCCTAAGAAAGATTGCATGGATTTTTTGGAAGAGGGAGGGGGGAGTTTTGAAATGACTTGGGTCCTTTCAAGGTCAATAATCATCCCTTCATTTGATACAATGAATCTGAGCAGTTTTCCTTGTTCTACTACAAATACAGATTTTTGGGGATTTAAAGAAATGTTGTACTTACGACATCGTTGTAGAATAGATCTTAGATGAGCTAAATGATCTTCTTTATTCTTTGAGAAAATAGTGACATCATCTAGATAGACTACTACAGATTGATTGATTAGACCGTGGAAAGAGATATCCATCACTATCTGAAAAGTGGCACTGGCATTTATAATCCCAAAGGGCATATTTCTATAAGCATAGGTACCCCATGGAGTACGGAAAGTAGTCTTCAGCTGGTCTGGGGGAGACATGAGGACTTGGTTGTACCCTGAAAAACCATCCAGCAACAATAATATTTTGGAACCGGAAACTTGTTGGAGGATATGTTCCATGGGAGGCACAAGGTAGTTGTCTTTATCAGATGCTCGGTTTAAATTTCGGAAATCGACACATAGTCAGATTTCAACACTCTTCTTCCTTACAGGGACAAGATTAGAGACCCACTAAGTATGTCTTACTGGGAAGATAATTTTAGCATTCAAGAGTTTGTTTAGTTCTTTCTTGACTGTCGGTTCAAGTTTTGGGTGCATCTTTCTTAACTTTTGTTGAAAAGGTTGGGTTTGGGTTTTCATGGGAATAATGTGTTGTATGATGTTAGGATCAAAGGTTTTTAGATCATCGTATGTCCAAGCAAAGACATCTTTAAATTCTTTAAACAACTTGATAAATGTTGTCTTTTCTTGCTCAGAACATCCCATCCCCAAATTGATGCATTGTGGGTTATCTTTAGTTCTTGAATTTACTTTTTCATGTGTCAAGGAAGAACTATTCATTTTACAATTCACTGATTTTCTGAATTTATCGTGAAGATCATAAAAAATTTCTAATCTTACCACATATTTTGGGATAGAATTTACCAGATCTGATGTTGACTCCGGAGATCTTCGATCCGGTATTACCGTAAAATCATGAAGTTTTTCGTCGTGGGTACCTTCATCAATAACCGCACCTTGGAAAGTCTCTTCCATGTGCAAAAAACTGATGATTTGTTGATCGTCATCAAAGACTCTCCAATTCGTGATGTTGTTCGGGACGGATGGCCTGAACAACAACTCGACGGAAAATGCATTTGGAGAAAGGCCTTCTGCGGGAAAAAGTTTGGAGGCTACATTAGCTAACAAATCAGCCTCAGAATTATTTAATCTTGGAATAGAATTAATGTTAAATGCATAAAATTTGTTCATTAAATTCCATACCTCAGTTTGATAGCTTTTCAGGTGCGGAGATAAACAGTGAATAGAATTTTTTACCTGTCTAATGACAATTTCCAAATCACCGAAGACTGTTAAATTCTGAACCTTCAAATCTAGTGTTTTTTTGAGACCTTGCAGGATTGCCTCATATTCGGCCGTATTATTTGTGCAATCAAATTCTAACCGAAAAGCGATCAAATTTTTGTTACCTGATGGATCAATGATCACACATCCTGCACCGGCTCCTTCCTTAAATTTAGATCCATCGAAATATAGAGACCAGATCTGATTTTCATTAGGTGCATGTGACCATTGAGAGAGGGTTGTTGACTGCATGCATGTCATAATTTCAGAATGTTGTTCAAGATCAGTAATGGTAGAAGTTTTGGTGACGAAATTGCCGAAAAAGTGTTCATTCCCTGCGCTTCGGGTGAATTGGAAGAAGCAGTAAATGGTTCATTAGGGTCATTTAAATCCGTTACTGTAAGATTAAGATAACGCTCACAATTGACCTTGATTTTTTTAGGCTTTCCATTCTCGGGTAGCCACAAGTGAGACCAATCTGTCACAAAATAACCCTATAGTTGTTCAGACCAATATCTACTTAAAAACATGCCATATACTTCAAGGATATCAACGACAATAATATCAATGATCTGATGGACTTTAGGATTATATGACAATCTGATAAGTACATCTTTTAATTCACCTATTACTTTAAAACTGGTCTGATCAAGCTAAATAATCTTAAGACTGGAAGGTTGAACTTTAGCATTGATCTTTTTGTAGACAGACCAAGGCATTACGTTTGATGATGCACCTGAATCTACCATACAATTATGTACATTCCTATTGAAAATTTCAAAATTCAATAAAAAGGGTGGGACATTTTTGTGAGTATTAACAACAGAAGTTTGTTGTTTTTTAGTTGCAGCCCCTCGAACTATTTTATCTACATTTGTCACACCTTTTACAGCAAGGTCTCGTTTATCAGCGGGCTCTAGTGTTGTTTTAGCAGAGACGTTTTGGGTTGTTTTCTACAACTTTGTTGTTGTTCAAACTGTTGTTTTTGCTATTTTCTGCAATGTTCTACAACATCTTTTGCAGCAAAAAAGGAAATTTCAACAATTCATACACAGAAATATTAGCTCTAAGTTTTTTTAGATCCTCAATCAAATCATACTCTAAACTTGGAGCCGTTGAATTATGTTTCGTTTCAATTGGTTTAGACTGTTTTTGAGGTGCATTAATGCCAATCTCAGAAGAAGATTTATTCGTTGTTTTACTTCTGGTATTGTAAGGATGCACTGTTTCGAAATTAGCTTGAAAGATGCTATCTGAAAAATGCCCGAAAATGTTGGGAGAGGGTTCGTCCTCTTCCACTACTTCTTGTTCAGCCACATCTTCAGGAATCTCGGGAGGAACTAAGTTATCATGTGCTTCCAGAATTTTTTGGATAGAAAACTGTAAGCTTTCTAAATTTAGGCCTTCAGGATTTATGTTGGGTCGGTTTGTGGGAAAGGGCTTTCTAAAAGGGGGTTTATAAGGCCCTTTTCTTGAAAAAGATTCTTCATCTAATCTTCTCAAATCTATTACCTGATTAGACAACTTATGAATGACCTTTTGCAACCTTTCAAGATCAGAATCATCTGATTGAGTTTTGTTTTGGGGGGGTCTAGGAAGAATTTCGATTTTCTTTTTGGAGGATGAGGTAGTTTCTGCTTCATTAGAGATATTGTCTTTTAGGCTGAGAATATCTTTCTCGATTTGACTTGCCTCCTCAAAGGCTTCTAATAAGGTTGTTTTCTTAGACCTTTTAACCTAGATTGCAATGTTTTGGTGTAGGGATTTCGTGTAGTATGCGACAATAAGATTTTCAGCAGGCATCGAATTTGTGGGGATTCGATTCTTTAATGTTAGGAACATTTGATTAAAGTATTTTATTTTTTCCTTGGGGCTCATCTTTAAACTAGAGAGTTCCATGACTAGGACTTCAGGAGATTTGTCGTCTCCAAATTTCTCAAGGAAACAGGATTCGAATCTTTCCCAAGATGCAATGGTGTGGGGTTGTTGGGCGAAGTACTAGGTAGAGGCATTACCCTCGAATGTATATGGAAAAATTCTACACACTATGTCTTTGTGTTCTACGCTTCGGAGTCTAATGGCTAGCATGAATTTTTTAATATGATCCTCAACGATCTGCTTGGAGTCTGGATCGAATTTAGGGAGCCATTTCTCTGGATGTTTAGGCAAAGGATGTTGGAGTCCAGGTATGGCCACTGCATCTTGATCGAGCCAAGTCCTGGTGGGATTATTTGAATTTTCCATAGGTGTGGGTGGTGTCAAAGGCTGAGATGAAGAGTTGCCTTTGTTGGATGACTCTTCTCCTGAAGAAGAAGGAGATGAAGGGGGTGGTGATGGTGGAATACCAGATCCTCCTGCTGCAGGAGTGAGGATATGATATGGATCAATAGTGTTTAGTGTAAGACCAGTGCCTTCAAGCTGCTCCCTAATATTAGAGAAGTCTAATGGTTGGTTCAATGGCCGACCTGGTTGTCTGATACGGGCCAAAGCACCATGTGTCCTTAAGAGTGACTGACGAATAATTTCTTGAGCGTTGGACCCTGTGGGGTTTGGTGTTACTAGTTCAACAACAATCTATGAATTGTTGTTTGATGTGGTTGTTGTTTGAGAGACAAAGTTGTCAACATAATGACTTCTTCTCACTATAGGTGAGCGGGTGTGTGAGGGAGGAGTCTTGCAACCTCCACGTTCCATCAATAGTATTCAGGCCCTCCTTCTAGTGCCATTTGTTGACGAGCGAAAATGACCACTCGTCAATTGGATGAGTGAATCCGGTCCGGGGTTGTCTAATTAACCCAAGTCGTTTGGATTGACCCACTCTGACGGGTTTAATGGCTTCGTTGGCCAATATAAGGTCCTAAAGGAAACATAAAAATAAATAAAAGAAACGAAATAACTCACTAATCACTAAGGTATATATATGTACATCTAATTATATATACAATTTAAAAGATATTGATATGATAGTCCTATATGTCTAATTCATATATACAAGATATACAGATAATGAGTTTTAATCTGAACTCATAAAAAATCAAATGTATAATGGTTCTCTTGATGGAAATAAAAATAGAAAGCAGAATGCACTATTTCTTTTTGTTTTATTTTATATCATTTAATCTATATACACCTCTAAGATCAAATATAAAACTACTGTTTAAATAGAAAAATGCAGACAGTAAGAATTATACTACATATAATGATTTCGATTATAAACTAGCAAAAAAAAGGAAGAACAAACTAACCTATCAATCACTTTGAAGAGTATGCATCCAACTGTTAGCGTAAATTGTACATCAGTCCATCCATGAGAGAAATTTGTTGTGCATATTTACATTGTTTGGGACAAATGCTAAAATGTGCTTTGACTGATGTATTTAATTGATAAACAGTAGAACGCAAGATGGTTACAGTGATATAATAGACCGCTAGCAATAACGCACAAGATAAATCCTACAGTTATAGCTTGCATTCAATCAATCAACATTTTTAAGGTAAACCTCATAATATGAATTGAATGATCAATTACTTTTTATAAAACTAAAGCATAAAATTGTGAACTATAAAGGAAAAACTATCTTGGCAACAAAATAAACTGTGAAGACGAAATCTATCAGCAGTTACTCAATTATCAAGATAAACGAAATATGGACAATAACAAAATTCACAAATGGCTAAAGCATAGAGTAAATATTTGTTAAGTACAAACTCGATTATAAATTGTTCACAACCAGCCCTAGGCTAGAATGCCTGGATTACAAAAATAATGGGTTTATAAAGGCCTCAGAAAAGATAACTGTTTCTTTTTCTGAAATCAAATATTAATTACAAAAATAAAATAAAAAAGGGGGATACAACCACCCAGATTATACTAACTCCTCTTAAGCTAACAAAAGTTCATTTCTGTTCATTCAAAATACATCATAGATATGAATGGAAGGTCTCAAGAGTGCCTCAGATCAATCTTGAAATAATGGATCCCTGAATATCCTGAAAGAAAAGGAAAATAGAAATATTTCAGATATATTTTCAACTATTAATCCACACAATTCAAATTAACATAACTGGCTACAGAATCTTGTGATTCTATAGCTAGTTATCTTAGTAAATTAAATCTCATTTTATTAAATGAATAAAGCAAACTAATCTAATAATGAAATGTAGTTTATTTAACGAACAAGATAATCTAATTTAAGAATAAAATCAAACATGATACTAATTTAAGAGATTATACCTCTCACCATGAAATCAAATCATATCAGGAAACCTTGGAATTTATAATGGCTATTGCAACCTCAACTTTTTTGAATATCACATGACCTGTAGTCTTCATACGTTTTTCTTTTCCTTGGATGACATATTCAAGTCTATGGTTTTCGCTTGTTAAAACATCGATCTGATCTTTTAAAGCCTTCACCTGTGACTATAGAATTGGGATATTAGTATAATATCTATCAATCCATGATAGACAGACCTCACATACTGGTTGTGTGGTGGTTGCATCAGAACAAACAAGATTGTGGATCGGAGCACCCTCCATATGGATAGTAGATTCATTGCATAACTTGACACCAGGAAACTCTAAATTGTTTTTCAAACAGGGAGGTAAATTGTCAACGAAGTTATAGGGCCAATCAAGATATGGCTCGAATGACAAAGGGTCTTCCTCTACGAGGAATTTGTCAATTTTAGGGTCAGAACTCTCATTAACCTCGATCATGTTGATCACGTTTGCATGAGAATTCGACTTATTACGAAGACTCCTCGATATCAATCTACCAACCCTCTTGTTCTTGAAATTTATATCAACACTACCTTGAGATACTTTCCCTATAGGTTTATTTAAATTTTTAACATGGTCATTAGGATGTATAACCTGCTCACAGACCTGTTGAATATCCTTTGAATCAATTAAGGGTTTGTTGTTGGGGGCCGAGACACAGGCTTGGATGGGTGAGAGGGGTGTTGTAGGGTAGGTTAGGGTTTCTTCAACCACGCGTTTATCAACCTCATGAACATTTGGATTAGAGAAACCATTTCTCACTACAAACGAGTCCCAATTATCACTCTGCAATTCTAACTGATGCACAAGTAAGATTTTAATTAGGTCATGGTGGAAGAGGCTAGAGTCAGCTTGTTGCTTCCTATATCTTTTACCCATTTAATAAAGACTCCTTAGTAAGTAATACGACCTCTTCAAGGGAAAACCCATAAAAACCGTGAGAAAGCACAAATGATAGAGAAAGACCAAACCGAAACGTCCTTCACAGGTGATGAATTGTTTTAACACAGCAAGTAAATCGTGCCACTGAGCTTTCAAAGCGGAAATGGGCATACCTTTTTCACATCCCTTTTTTTTCTGAGATATAAATAGAAGGCTCCAGGGAACTTCTTCCACTTTCTCATTTTTGAACCATCATTGACCACTTGCAGGGAGTCTTGTAGCTCAACTCAGGAAATCCTCTGTAATCTCAAGCTGGACATCACCCACTTTATCTCTACACCCATCGAAGGAGAAGGAAAACTCCTAGGCAATTTGCAGATTGAAACCTTGAAATTTTTTAATGAAAACGAGCCAACCACTTCTCTCCAAATCTTCTCTGGCATTGTCATATAAGAGCGGGGTTTGAATACCATTTGGTTCAATTCTCACGATAGGAGCCATACTGGACGAGAGGGTAATCAAACAAACACAACATGCAGGGAGGGTTTTTGAAAAAAAAATAGAGCCATACCTCGAGCCCAACAATGAACGTTGTAAAAACTCATAGCGATGGGATGGGCGTTTAATCGAAATGCATGCGAAGAAGGTTTGTGAAGCCCAAGGCCATCCTTAGAAATGATGGCAGTCTGCAAATCATATGCCACCTTTGCATTCAGTACGAGCTAGGACCAAAGCATTAAAACGAAAATAAGTGCATGCATCGTGGGTTTGATCACAAAGTTTGGGAAAGTTGAAAATTGAAAAATCAAAGGTTTAGCAAAAAAAACGTAGCCAAGCATCCAACCAAACCTTACCAATAATCAAATCGTGGGGGTCCTTTGTTTATAAAACCATCAATCTCTAGGCATGTTTGGTGTTGAAAGGATCAAAACAAAGAGAGTAAGATCTTCATGGCAAGGAACCAAAACTCCATTAATAAACTGTATGAACAATTTGCCTTTAATGATATTTTAGAAAAGAAAGATAATCACGGTCGCAAGTTTTCATGCTTTCAGTCATGAAAACAAAGCATAAATGGACAAGAGAGAAAAGAGACAACTTACAACTGTTGTTTTGGAAAATGCTCGTGAAGAGTGATAAAAATTGGTGACCCTAGTTAGGCAACTAGATAGATCGTTTAATTGGTATGAAAAATTAACCATTATATTGTGCTGCCAACACGTTGTGCTACCCAGGAGGATATCAGGTTTCAACTGATGATCATAAAACATGGGATATGGCTCTAGAAATTCATACAGGTTTTAGAGGTCAATAATGGAGTAATGGATTCCTGTGTGAATGTGTGAGTGCATGGAGAGAATGGAAATAACGGTTGAGAACCCTCAAGAAGGATGTGATTTCCAAATATAATTGCATGTCCCTAATCATACACTTTTCCTCGTGAAGCTACATGATCTACACTTAACATTTGTTCCCTTCCCACAAGAACTTAGGATAACATAGGTTATGCCCAAGCTTAGTCTTTAGGAAATAATAATACAATATAATTCCCATAGAGATAAACCCTCAATCTTATCCTTTTTCCTAGTCTCAAAGCCCCATCCCTTTCCCTTCCTAGCGGATATTAGTTCCCCATAACTCTTTCTTCATGGTTTGTTTACACGCAACGATGTATTTATATTATTGATATGAGTATTTACATATACAAAGACATACTCTTTGGCCTTTAGCATCTAGGTTCTTCGGCCTAATCATCACATAATCCTCCTAGGTTATAATCACTTGGCTCACTAGCCTATAAAACATGTTACGTTCACAATTAAAATTGGGGCTCGATCTTGGGATACTACATGCATGATGCTTATTTCTAGGTCACCTCCCAGCCTAATGGCCTATTCTTCCCATGAAATGAGGTACATGCCCTTCTTAGGTCAATAAGCCTGAAAACCTAAAAGATGGGGAAACGAAGGGGAAGAAGTGATAAGAAGTGACGAGTATGAGAGAGAATGGTATGATAACCCTTCAATACCCCCAGTTGCAACCATTTCCTTTAGGGTGGCCACTTACCAGGAAACCATGACACTCACCAACGTGAAATGAGGCAAGAAACATAATTTCCAAGTAGACGTTCCACAATCAAGAGAATTTTTAATGTAACATACTTAAGTGCCTCAAGTACTAAAGTGACACTTACCATGATACCTAACTTGTTACCTCAAGGAGAAAGATCCACTATCATTCCAGAAGTAATTTGGTGCAGTGGATTCTATCATGATTAGCTGAGAAGTATGGTGGTGAGGCAGGGTTCCATTTGTGTGAGTGGGCATTGTCAGTCAATTCATATCTCGATACTCCATGTATGCAACCTAAAGGGCTCGAGACATCATCTCCTTAGTTATCTCTAGGAATGGGGGGTAACATGGTGCATGGATGGATTGATGGATTATCCCATGGTTTTATAATTCCAGTTAAGGAATTAGGGTTATAGTCTAATTCGGTTCAATGGATTAGGGATTTTGGAAGCCGCATGATCCTATATATATTGTATTGTCAACAATGAAGTTGGATGATGATGAATAAGAATTAGAGGTGTGTCATGTTCTTGGTTTCCCCGATTTGGGTTCTTAGGTTAAATATCTGTGTATATGTGTGATTGCAATTGTGTTATTTTATGTTCTAAGAATTTTGAGATTCCACAACTCAAAAATTTTCCCATTAAATTTCTTGATCTCTATTTTTTAATTGTTTTCCATTTATTGTCACCACAATAATCAATACCATAGAGCTCCCACTGTAACAATGTTTAAAAAATTACAAAGTATAAGAAGGGAAGATACAAATATAGAGGGAAGTTGGAGTTTGGCATTGCGGTTAGAAAGGACACTTGAAGAAAGATTGTTCATCTCGGAAAGGAAAACAAGGAGATTGAGAAAATGAGAATAATCAAGAAGAAAATGTAGCAGGTGATGTGTTGCAAGATGCTTTAATATTTTCATTAGATAATATTAATGATTCTTGGGTGGAAGATTTAGGGGCTTCATTTCATGCCACACTCCATGCAATATACCAGATGAATAATAATATGAGGAACATGAATATTTAGCAAGCAGTAATGGAACAAAAAGATTATAGGTAGATCAATACCAGAATAACACCAGAAAGAACACCTTTATTAAAGATAACAATGTTCACTTGCCTCTTTGAGGGGGAAACCTCCAGCAGAGAAGATATATATTACAATAATCTCCAAGACAAAAATATTCAATACTTCATATTCTTATTTATACTAATTCTAAGGAAACTTCTAAAGGAAAATATGTCTATAAGTGGAAGCTTCTATTAGGTCTTCTTACATTGACTTATTCTCCTTTATTTATTAGGCCTTATTAACTAATGTCGACCTTTGTTACATAGAAAACATATCCTACTAACTAATTACCCACAAATAGGGGTTAGGATCGTATCTTAACATGCCCTCCCCCTTCAAAAGTAGCCCTATCCTCAAGGTTGAAGGTGCAAAAATTGTTGGAGTATGGTCGTTGGTTCCCAAGTCGCATCCTCTCGTGATGTGTTCTTCCACTTGATCAACACTTCCTTGATAGTTCTACCACGCAACTAACATTCACGAGAGTTGAGGACTGCTTCTGGTTGGATCCAAAGGGAGCCTTCTTCATCTAATTCTCGAAGGATGGTTTCGACCCTAGAATTCTATATGACCACTTTCTTTAAACAGGAAACATGAAACACCTGATGGATTTTGGAAGTAGCTAGAAGGTCCAATTTGTAGGTCACTGACCCAATATGATTGATGATCTGGTAGGGCCTACAAAACTTGGGTGCCAAATTTTCATGTCCCTGGGCTTTGAGAGATGTTTTTTTGTAAGGTTGGAGCCTGAGAAACACCTGATCGCCTTCCTGAAAAACCCTTTTTGAATGATGTTGGTCCACCTGTTGCTTCATGTGATTTTGGGTCATGTGGAGGTTATCCTTTAGCGAAGATAGGGTGGTTGTACGACCTGCAATATTGTATCAATAGATTAGACCTTTGATGTGCATGGAATATAAGTAGTGATTGTAGGTGGGCGTTGGGAATACACTTCTTCATATGGGGTCATTTTAGTGGTCGTATGATAGGAAGTATAATACCATCGTTCTTCCAAGCGGAGCCATTGCACCCACTGGTGTTGTTTGTATGAATCAAAACACCGCAAGTAGGTTTCCAGAAATTTTTTGACCACTTTCGTTTTGTCGTCAAACTAGGAGTGATAGGATGTACTCATGTTCAATTGGGTGCCCTGCAATTTAAATATCTCTTGCCAAAATATGTTGGTGAAAGTTGGGTCATGATCAGATACAATAGAGGTGGGCATGCCATGTAACTTGAAAATATGATCAAAGAAAGCATGTGCTACTAGTGCCAGTGTGAAAGGATGGGGTAAGGCACAAAAACGAGCATAATTGGAGAGGTGATTAACCAACACCATGATGATGAACTTGTTCCAAGCTTTAGGAAGGCCCACTATAAATTCCATGGAGTATTTTGTCCACATAGAAGATGGAATGCATAGTGGTTGTAGTTCTCCTGGAGACTTGATAGTTTCACCTTTACTACATTGGCACACCTCACATTCGGTGAAAAATTGAAGGATATCCTTCTTCATGACTACCTAGAAAAAATAACGACGAGCACGAGCATAGGTCTTTTGGAAGCCTGAGTGACCCAAAATATCTTATGAGTGAAACCCAATTAAGAGACGTGGCTTGAGTGCTGAAGAGGGAAATAGTACGAGGTTATCCTTATATCTGAGAATATTGTCCTGCCAAGTGTAGCCGATGGGAGGATTAGGGTCCTTCTGAAGATGTTGAATTAACCTGGAGAGAGTCAGGTGTGTTAGCCACTCTTGGCGTACTTCTTCAATCCAATCAAGGATCGGTAAGGATAATGCAAAGAGGGAGCCTTCCTCCTCATGTTGTATTGACAAGGCATCAACTACTATATTGTCTTTTCCCTTTTTATATATGATTTCATAATCATAACCCAAAAATTTTTTCAACCACTTATTTTGTTCTGGGGAGGATAACGACTGCTCCATAAAATAATTCAAACTATGGTGATTTGTTTTGATATGAACAACACCCTGAAAGATATGGCTTCCATGTGTGCACCGCATGGAGAATGGCCATCATTTCTTTTTCATACATAGATCTACCCAGATTGTGGCCACTCAATGCTTTTCTAGTAAAGGACACAGGTCGACCATGTTGTGTGAGCACTGCGCCTATACCAGTTCCAGAAGCATCTGATTCCACCGCAGAGGTTTTGTTGAAGTTAAGATATTCTAGGAAAGGAGTAGTACACATGGCCCTCTTTAAATCTATGAAGGCTTTCTCAGTAGCAGGTGTCCAATGAAATTCATTCTTCTTAATAATTTCGGTCAAGGGCTTAGCAATTTTTCCATAATGGTGGACAAATTTCATGTAATATACCGTGAGACTGAGCAAACCCCTTAGGTGCTTTAAGGTCGTGGGTCACGACCACTCTTTCATAGCGTGTATCTTTTGGGGGTTCAATTTCACCCCTTCCCGACCCACAATGTGTCCCAAGTATTCCACTTCGCTGGATCCAAATGAGCATCTGATATTTTTGAAGAAAAATGGGTTGTACTGAAACAAGTGAAGGAATTTGTCCACATGAAAAAGGTGTCTATCTCAAGTGTGGTTTTAGATGAGGATGTCATCAAAGAAAACCAAGACAAAATGTCGAAGGTAAGGTTTCAATATTTTATTCATGAGAGTTTGGAAGGTGGATGGGACATTGCAAAGGCCAAAAGGCATGACCAAGAATTCATAATGTCCTTCATGACTTCAGAAAGAAGTCCTCAGAATATATTCATCCTTCATCTAGATCTGGTGATAGATGAAGCGAAGGTCTAATTTAGTGAATACACATGCACCTTAGAGTTCATCCAACAGATCGTTAATGACATGAATGGGAAACTTATATTTGATGGTCAGTTTAATCAAGGCATGAAAATCAGGACACATGCGCCAAGTACCTTATTTATTTAATACCATCACCACATGATAAGAATATGGGTTGGTACTAGGGAGAATTACTCCTGCCTCTAGTAATTCCTATACCATCTGTTAGTTCTTAACTTTGTTTTGGACTGTTGGATTTCCTTAATCCCTTTTCTACCCCTTTTTTTATTATTTTCATTAAACTTTTTTTTCCCTTTCTTGGCTTGAAAGTATGTTTTCATTCTTTTTCTGCACATTTTAAATGTTTTGAAGTAATTAAAAGTTAGGATATGACATGGAAAATTCTTTTCATCACATCATATGTCATTTTTCCCTCGTTTAAAATTTCTAAATTGTCAAAGTGAAAAGGGCGCTATAGGAATGGCACTATTCTTGTAGAACTAGGAGTAATTATGTGTAAGGTAGCTAGAGAGGTAGTGGGGGGGGGGGCAGAGGGCCCATAGTGATAATAGTGGAGGTCATTCAATGTAAGGTGGAATACGTCCACTATATTATTAAATAAGGCCCACTATGGTAGTTAGATATAATAAATGGGTAATTAGATATAAAGGCCCACCATGGTAGTTAGATATAAATGGGTAATAGATATAATAAATGTAAGAGGAATTTTTAGAATGTTCTTACTCTCTAGAAGATTCCTCCTCTAGAATGTTCTTAGGTGATGGTAGCACCATATAAAGGGTTCAAGCAATGTAATGAGACATGAAGAGAAGCATTGTATTTGGAGCGTATCTCAATAGGAGGATGCCCCCAAGAGGCAAGTGAACAGAGAGGATCCCTTCCATAATAGGATTCATTGTATGGTGTTGCCCACCAAGGGTTTGATATAATAAAGTTTAGATTTTCTATATTGTTCTTCTATATCTCTTATGGTGATTTTTTATTCAGCCTTGGTTCTTAACAAGTGGTATCGTGAGCACTTTCCTTGGGCAAACACAGGGTAAATATTTTATTTTTGCAGATTTTTTCTGAAAAAAGTTGGTCATGACATTATGAAAAGTTTTGCATATTTCTATGAAAAATTAGAAAAGGCTGTGGATCGAGTTCCTCTATAAAACCCAAAGTTGAAAAACAAAATCAACCAAATGGAACCGGAATAAGATATTGAAGTTTTGTGTAACCTGAAAATTTCGTGGTTTTTTTTCCACTTAACGCTTACGACATTTTTTATTTCTCGTGAAGGCTGGAGGCCGATTTTGCCCAAACAAATTATAGATATGAGTTTCTTTCACAATTTCACCCAATTTCAAAAAAAATCAGCCTAAACGGAGTCCGGGAAGTGAAGTTATATGACAAATCAACAAGCCTAAAAACCCAAAGCATTTTCAAGCCGTAGTTATTGTTCTATTTTTTGGTTTTTTCAGGATTGCTGTGGGGACCGAAGATTCATAGGGTGCTCAGATGGATATTTCTCTCAAACCTTGAAATAAATTCTGAATCATTCAAAGCCCAATTGTTTTGCCACATTGGATGACAGATTGGATGCATTGGCACATGGCCTCACAAACAACCACACACATGGCCTCACAGACAACATCACACATGACCTCAATGATAGTTTTCATTCAAGATTCATTGAATAACAGTGTGAGAGATTTCTATGAAGGGCCTCAGTGGATGAATATAATCAAGAAATATATGCTTGTATGATTTTGAGGTCGATTGTGATGATTGGTATAGGATAGTTGTCATTTCGGATGACAACCACTTTCTATACTTTATTTGGATGACTTTAATCCACGCCTCAGAGAGAATCACGACAAATCGAAAGTCAATGATTATTATCAATGTCCATCCTACATATTCTAAAATGATATTATTCCTTCCAGACTTACTATCACCATTTTTTTCACTATGTGGATGGATCTTCTATTTGGATCCACATGATAGGTGTCAGCCTTTGGAGCATCATTGGAGTTGCTATTGTCCAAAATCTTCCACCTGGAGTTCACATGAGCACTTGGACATGGACCCAGGCTTACAATGGTGGTTGACCATCAACATGGTGGATTTCTACATGGGACCTTGGTTCTTTCAGTCTTCTTCAACATTATGGCCCATAATTATCCATGGGACCTCAGACATGAGCCAGGTACATCACGCTGAGGACAACGCCATAAGGGGGATGGAATGTAAGGTAGCCAGAGAGGTAGTGGGGCCAAAGGGCCCATAGTGATAATAGTGGAGGTCATTCAATGTAAGGTGGACTAGATCCACTATATTATTAAATATACCCACTACTTGTGAAGTTAGATATAATAAATGGGTAATTAGATATAATAAATGTAAGAGGAATTCTTAGAATGTTCTACTTCTAGAAGATTCCTCCTCTAGAATGTTCTTAGGTGATGGTAGCACTATATAAAGGGGTTCAAGCAATGTAATGAGACATGAAGAGAAGTATTTTATTTGGAGTTGTAGCTCAATAGGAGGATTCCCCCTCGAAGAGGCAAGTGAACAGGAGAGTATCTCTTCCATAATAGGATCCATTGTATGGTGTTGCCCTACCTCAAGGGTTTGATATAATAAAGTTGTGTTTTTCTATATTGTTCTTCTATATCTCTTGTGGTGCTTTTGTATTCAGTATTTGGTTCTTAACATTATGGTTGTGCAAGCGCCATATTCCCAGATCATGTTCAAACATCCGAAATTATTGTTAGAAAATATACATACCTGATTATGATCTATATTAGGTCATGTTTTGCAGTGATGACAACTCATTCAAATGATCGGGTTGTACGTGCCAGCCTGATATCAAATCATCATTCTCGATGTATGAAGACATGATCTATCTATTTTTAGTATGTATATTGTTTCATGCATGCTCTACGGGTAAAAACTAGCTCCCAAACTTCGACAGTTTCCCAAAACTTGTGATCGAATCATAAATGTTCTCAGGAATATTCAACATAGTTTAATCAATTCTATGGCACCAAAAAACAATAGGAGAAGAAAACTGGAAAAGGAAAAAAGATCTCTCAAATTACCAATGCTTATATGAAAGAGAGATCCCCTACATCCAGGGTGACTCGTTCTAGTAAGAGGAAATTATAGACACAACATACAATTGAAGATTTTCCTAGAGGTTTTCCTAATGAGAAGATCACTAAAGGTCGAGGCAGGAAACTTAAAATTGATAAAGAAATTGATGTCCAAACTGATCCAGACATCAAGGAGGAACCTGATGAACTTGATGAACCTAAATACCATACAACAAGCCCAGTCAAAAGACCAACCAAGAAGAAGAAACAATTTATTGGAAAATAGGTTGCAGAGGGTAAGAAAATAAGCAAGAAAGAGGAACTTGTATCTAAAGAAACTACTACCAAGGCTACGAACAAACTTAGGTTGACCTAAAAGGATCTGTTTCATCCTTCTATCTGTTGGATTACTGATAGGGGTGGTGAATCAGTAATAGAGAAATATAATATTTTTTAACCATATAATGCAAGTGTTATATCAATGTAGCATTATCATCCAATATTTTAAGAGTAAATAAAAAATGAACATATAATGATTTTTCTTATATGTCTTGAAGAATTACATTCATTGGAATCACCAAATTGCTTTGTTTTCCAACTGCAATTGGAAGGAGGCTCCAACCCCCTAGTTTCTCAGGCTACAACCTGAGGGAAGATCCAACTCCCCAATTCTTTGGATACAACCAGAAGGAGGCTACAACCCTCTATGTTCTCCCGCTATAACCTGAAGGTGGATACAACCACCTGTCCTTGCCCCGTCCAACCGCCCTGACATATAAATAGAATGATAGAACCACTGTCACACTATATCTATGAGATATACTATTGTAAACTTGTACCAATCAACCTGCACCAAACAACATGTACCAATAACCTGAACCATGCATCAACCATGCATCAATCTGTACCTCAACTTGTAATCAACATGTACCATAAACAAGTGCATCAACCATGTACCAAGTATGTATCAATCATGTATCAACTACTCATCAACTATGACTCATCAAGATGTACCAACATCATC
>SNQJ01S0031365.1:15528-30832 GCA_010110895.2 Picea sitchensis
TTATGCTATCACTATCATTTTGGTTGGATTGTGCTGTTTTGATATTAACTACACAAGAGCACTGGAGTGAAGCGGGAGCCACAAAGACTATTGGAAGTGATTATAAGGTATGTTACTTATTCTTGCCTCTTAGTAAATTCAATCTTTAAAACTTAAGGAAAGCGTCCTATTCTGTCATGTTTTGTTCTAGATCCAGGTGGATCTAGGGAGATCGGTTTGTGTCCGCACTTACGGATTTATCCATAAACACTAGGCTCCTGCAACTTCATAATAGAATTTCTACCACCTATGCCATTCACATTCAGGTCTTTCCATTAATTCCTATCAACATATTCCTACCCCTACAAGAGTAGTTATCAATTTGAAAAAGGGACAATATAATTCCTCTATTGAAATTCAGTAAAAGAAATTCCAAGGCACAGTTTCAATCTGCAATCCTTCTCCTCATGGAGTTAATGCAAATCATAAACAATCCTTTAAAGGTAGAAACACATTTCAACATGCTTATTTATGCCTTATTATACCAGTCCTTTGACTAATCTCTAGCCCATCCAAGCCTAGTGTTTTAGCCTACTTTGATATCACTTTGTAACACAACCAACCCCCTAGTTATCTTTTGGGGTAATAAGGTATTAAAATTTAATTTCCCCTAGCCATATCATAGTCCCCTTTCTGATGGCACCATTGTCCTTTGCTCGTCAATGGATTTCCAATGATTGTAATTTTGGTCAAAACTGAGCTCTGCATCAAAATTTATGGTCTCCCAAAGTTTTTCGGGACTTCATTGGTCAATGACCAACTCATTACCATGTGTTGTACACGTGACGACTTATTAATCATGCCATCTGACGTGGAAGTGGTATGTTATATTTACGTCTCAATATCTTGACCCACATTTCATCATCGTCGTGATCTTTTTTTATCCCCTGATTCGCTCTCATTATCCCAAAACTCCGATAGCGATGTACCCAAGAGAACCTCCCCCAAATCCTACGGCTCTTACTCTCGATCCCGACAACTCAAGGAATGTCAGTGATGTCACTTAGAGTGAGGGTTAATTCCTGCATCTTAACGGTCTCCACGACACATGGATGTGATCCACGTGATCAATAGCGGAAGTTTTACCTTGTACCTTCATCGCTCAACAGTTGTCATTAGCCCCAACTACCATAGTCTTCGATGATTACTTCGTTGGCATCGACATTTCTTGGTCGAACAAGACCATGTAAACCTACCACACTTCTAACAATGTTAATTATGGAATTAGATCCTTCCATTTAGGTCTACACTTACATTAGCACAAAGGATTATCGATGCATCAAGCTCTCGATATACTAAATAGTCTTACACATCGTAATAGTATTGCTGATAATGCAATGATTCATCTCAACTACACAGACATGTTCATCCATGAAAGCATCCACAAAAAACAACCATTCATATTGTCCCAACATTATTCAGGAACATAGACTTGCCAATAAAATAACCAGTCCATATATCAAGCAAACATACACATCCATGGATATAATCACAGGCACTAGTTTATTCATTTTATTTAGTATAAGGAGCATAAGGGTTACTTATTTGTTCAATGACAAAGTTATCCAACCAACTAACTGTGGGTGTTTTCCTTTCCACCCAACTGTAGTCTCAAATGCATTCATTCTTAGCACTCTGGCCACCCCCATGCTATACCATGGTACTACCAAATAATCTCTCTCAAGTACTACCAGGGAATCTTTCTCAAGTTCTTAGTAAGATTCGAAGGCCTCTCTCCTTCACTCTACTCTTGGTAGAGATTTTTCTTACACCCACCTAGCCCCCTCCTCTTCAAGGTTTATCAGATGCATTTCCAACATCAAGCTCGTGGCCCTCTGATCTCAGGTTGGGTTTTTTATGGGTTCTCCAACCAGTATTACGACCAATTTATTTCCCTTTGGAATTCCCTAAACTCTCATCAAGTTCTCCTCCTGTGATGGTGTCTCCCCTCTTTCCGTTCTCTCACTCACTTTCCTACATGCATGCCCTCATAAGGTTCTCAGCCTGCCCTTCTATTTCTTCTATTAGAAGGAAACTCTTGGTTCAATCCGGACTGCAGAATTGGTACTTTATTTGTTGGTTTATCTCTTCTTCCTATCTACCATCTAAGTTATTGACCCAAGGTTCATGTCTTTTCGAGTTTCCAACAAAGCCTCTAAAACTATTGACCCTCCTATTGAACCAGAAGGCAACACAGCACACATAATGTGTTGCACAGTCTCACCCGAGATAACTTTAAATGGGTGGCTGTAAGACTCATGTGTTTACAGCCTAGGACTGAGTATGAGCTAGGGGTTTATTATCCAGAGCCATCTACTATAAACCGTGATTGTTATCTTACTATTATTCGCGATTATGCACTGTCTTCACAGTTTATTCCCTTAACACGCCACCGTATTTAATAACAATAGAATAACTCATTCATTAAGCACAACAATTAACTGCTGAAAGAAAGTAAAGACATACATGCATTCATCATATTACATAGATATTATCATGGTTCACCCCCTCCTAGGCTACGTCCACAAAGATTTGTCTTTTGGCTCTTCTATTATGGTAGTTCTGCATCTCTAGCGTTGCGCGCTTACAATTCCCTTCAGATGGGTAAGATCTATATGAGGTAAATTAGATCGCAAAAGGCTCCACAACCTACGATCTAATCCTCTGATCTTCCCTCTCTCCTTTGTTCTATATCAACAACTTACAAAATAGTTCATAACAATATTACATATCTCATCAACTCGTACATATCTGGTATGAAAAATACAAAGACAAACTAATCAATAAACAACCTTACACAACAAAAACTGGAACCCTCTATTATACCTATGTATCTATATTTATATCTATCGGGCTCTTTAGTCGTTTACAATGTATTACAAAAACCCTAACCCTACCGACGTTAGGTATTCCTCCCATGTGCTTGTGTTTGTTCTTCCTTCCAGATGTCATTTTCCTTGTGCATGATTTCTTGCATGCACACATGTTGTGTTTCCCTCCAGTTGTTACTTCAGTTTCTGCACACTTTCTTTCCCCATGATCATCCTTCTTTCCACTTCAGCCTGCTTCCAACACTCTTGTACCTTTGGTTGCCAATCCTTGTTGTCCTAGCCAAATTTTTCATATCTACATTCATTGTGGGTGGTTGTTTTTTCAACCACGTATCCTCCCTCATTAATTGACTTACCTTGTCACCAGGGATAAGGAGAAGTCCGAATATTCCAAAATATCTCAACAAGGAAGTTTGGGTCATATTGACATAATGAACCCCCTTTCTAGATTTCCCATTCTTTCCATTGGTAGTATCATGGCCAGTACTTTGAGGCTTCACCCACACAATCATTGTTGATAGTTACAATTAAACAATAATATATTTACAATATTTACATGTCATTGCATGGCAATCACTAATAATGATTAATTACAAGTCAGAGGAAACAAGGGTGTTACACATGCCCCTTCTTAGAGTGTTTGCACTACATGGTTTTCATCCACAATAATATTTGTTTGGAATTTGTGTTTTTAAAAATAATAAACATAATAAATATAAAAACTTTGTATATAATTTGCATCATTTATGTGCATAAGTGATATTCTACTAGGGGCCAAGCAATAAACTGTAGTCTTTTATTTTCATATTGTAAGGGATAAGGTAAGGATTAACTATGCAATTGCGTTGAAGAATGAGGTTTCAATAAGCATCACATCTATTTTCAATAAACAAGATATGTTGTCCTTGTATATTATTGGTCAATGGAAAAATTAATAATAACAAAAAACTACATTAACTACACTATTGCATTATCTAAAAGAAAATAATTAAAAAACTTTAATATTAAAGATGATATTTTGTTTAGAACTGGCTAGAAGACAATATTATGAGAAACCATTCAACGTGGTAGAGAATACTAGAATCAGTCGACAATGTTATGGTCGACTGTCCTTATATAGCTTCAGTCGACTCCCATTGATCATTCATCTATTTTCTGCGCCTGCTAAATCTCTTAGTTGTATAGCTCCTCTATCTGTGACATATTTTACTTCGTATGGTCCTAACCAATGCATTCTAATCTTTCCCGGGTGCTGAAGAGATTTGTCGTCATACATCAGTACTAGATCCCCTTCCTTGAACGTTTTCTTCTTGATGTGTCGATCGTGCCAAGCTTTGTCTCCTGCTTTCTGCACTTGTTGATGGAATCCTACCAAGATTCAGTCTTCCTCCATGGTAAATAGTTGATTTAGTCTCTCTTGTACTGCACCTCATTCTGTCATTTGTGTGATAGCTCCTACGCACAAGTTGGGTACTAAAAATTCTAATGGCACTACTGCTTCTTGGCCATAAACCAATTTGAATGGTGTGTGCCCTGTCATCTTTTTGCATGTAGTCATGTATGTGAATAATACTATTGGTATTTTGAGGTCCCAATCGTCTCTGTTGACGTTACAAATCTTTGTCAGTGCGTTCTCTGGGATTTTGTTGAAGGATTCCACTGTGCTATTCGCCTGTGGGTGATACGGTGTGCTCTTTTGGTGATTGACTTTGAACTGTTCAGTCATTGCGCGGATGGTGTTGTTTATGAAGTGTGTTCCTTGGTCACTCATCAAGACACTTGGGAACCCAAATCTCATGATTACTTGTTCAAACAAAAAGTGTGTTGTTGTCTCTGCACTGCAATCTTTTACGGGTGCGGCTTCCACCCATCTTGTTAGATATTCTGTCGTTGTAATAATGTATCTTTCCCCTGTCCTTTTGGTTGGTGGGTTAATTGGGCCCACAAAGTCGATTTCCCATTTGTCGAATGCCTGTAATGTTACTTGTGGTCGTAGTGACATCTCGTCTCTTCTATTGGGTTTGCCTACCCTTTGACAGACATCGCATCTTTAACAGTACTCCTTCGAGTCTCTGTGAATTGTTGGCCACCATAGTCCTGCACATAATAACTTCTGCGCAGTAGATTTCCCTGGGTAATTCCCTCCTGCTATTCCCTCATGGGATTTTGCTAAAATTCTTGGTCTTTCATTCTCTAATATGTATCTTCGCAAAATGATATATGCGCCCATTTTATATAAGTGTCCTGCAATCAATTGATAGTCGGCCACACGAACTACCAGTTTCTTCTTTTGCGCGGTGATATATTCTTGCGGTGCAGTACCTGCAATCAAGTACTGAATGATATCTGTGAAGTATTCATCTGCAATCTATACTGAGAATAACTGTGCATCTAGAAAGTTGTCTTCTATGTTCGTAGGTTCTTCTCCATTTGTGACACTTAACAGGTGGTTAGGTCCTGCATTCAATTTTCTTGGTTTAACTATTACTTCAAAGTTGAATTCTTGAAATAACAGTAACCATCGACAGATTCTCCGCCCCAATACTGGATTATTGACTAGGTATTTCAGGGTTGAGTGGTCTGTGAACATATTAAAGTGTTTTCCTAATAAGTAATGCCTGAACTTCTGCAGTGCATAGACCATGGCTAGGCCTTCTCTTTCTATCATGTTATAATTATGTTCTGAGTCTAATAACTTTATTCTTGCAAACTTTATCGGGTGATCCAAGTCTCCCGCTCATGGATGCACTAAGATAGATCCAAGTGCTATCACTGATGCATCTACATGCACATGGAATGCCTTTTCCTAGTCTGGAAATACTAATATCGGTGCGGTAACCATATTTTCCTTCAAAATATCCAGACCGTGTTGACACTCGTCGTTCTACTGAAACTTTGTATCCTTTCGTAACAACTTTTCCATGGGTGCTGTAATTTGTGCATAGACTTTGATGAATTTCCTATTGTATCCTGTGTGTCCTAATGTCTCTCTTAGCTGACAGACTATTCTTGGTGCTGGAAAATTAACAATGACTGCGATCTTTTCCGGATCGACCAATAAACCTTGTTTGCATACTATATGGCCCAATAGTATCCCAAACGACATTCCAAATATGAATTTCTTGATGTTCAGTGATATCTGGCACTGTTTGCATCTTTCTAACATCAGCCGTAAAACTTCCACATGGTTTTTCAATAGGCTATATATGGTCCAATCATCCAGGTATACTTCAAGAAACTGATGGATGAATTCCTTAAATGCTACGAAGACCACTCTAGAAAATATTGTTGGTGTGTTCTTCAGTCCAAACGACATGTCGGTGTACTGATAAGATCCCCATTTTGTCGCGAACGTGGTCTTATGTCTATCTTCCTATGCTATCTTAATCTGATGGTAGCCTAAGAATCCATCAGTGAATGAGTACGCTTCGTGTCCTCCCACATTCTCTAGCACTTTGTTTGTGAACGGTGTAGGGAACGGGTCGTGTAGGCATGCATCATTCAACTTCTTCAAGTCGACGCATATCCTGATTCCTCTTCCCTGTTCCTTGTCCTGCGCTACCATCAGACTTATCCATTCTGACTCCTCAACTGGTTCAATGATGTTGGCTTCGAGCATCCTGTCGATATCCTCTTTAACTTTCTGTTTATATATGGGATTCAGTCTGTAGGGTCGTTGTCTGATAGGTCTCACGTCAGGTCTGAGTGGTATATTCTTTTCTCCTAGTTATATGACTATGCCCTTCATCTTTGTAGATGTTGTGGGAAAAAGGTCATTGTATTCCAATAGAAAATCTGTGATACTTTCTACTATTTTTTCATCCCAATAATCCCCAATGCTGTCCATTTTGGGCTGCTTCGTTGTCCCGATGTTAACTTTCTTTACCTTGATTGGTGTGGAAATGACTTCTGATTCTATGGGTGGTCCTTCCACATCTCTTTCACCTTCTTCTTCTTCGATATGAATATCACGCAGATCATCTTCATCTAGTGCTTCTTCCTGTACATGGTAACATGACAATAGTTCATTGACCGTCTTCTTATTCCGTTGTTTCTCTTCTGTGATAAATTATATTTCTGTTTTTTTGATGTATATCACTCCTTTTATCTGTTTGAGGGCTGCATCTATGTTGGGGTTCTTGTGTTCGAATGAGAAAGTGATTGTGAAGTTATCTTGTAATGTCCTCCATGTCATAGTTCCTTTGCACAATTCTTGGTCCGTGTAACAATTTGTTGGTATGCCTTCGAGAGTATGTATGTGTTAGCACCAGAAGTCACCCCTAGATTGCGACAGAGGTAAGCCTGATACCCATCAGTATTTTTGTTACGATTGGTTATAAAAAGGTCAAATGGGCGCAATCTCAGGAAAATATCATCTTATCTCAGAAAATTGGACTGGTATGCACAAGAAGGTGAGGTCTTAATTTGACTTAAGTTAGTAGGTTGTTGTAAGGGTGAGTAGGAGGAAGACTTCAGAGAGAAGGATGTAGAGGTCTACCATGGACATCGGGTCTTCCAGCAGCCCAAAGAAGAAAAACTCAAACTCAAAATCTTCTGAGTTCAAATCATAAAGAAACTGAAAGGAATTATAACAACACTACAATCGAAAATCCATCATAATGCAGTCACAATAATTCAATCGAATCAGTCAATCATGAACGCTTTAAGTATCAGAGGCAAACAAGATGGAGCAAGAAAGCTAATTGTTATTAAAAAAGAGGTCTCAAATACAGATACATAACTAGAAGCCAGAGGCTTTACTAAAACTTTACCATACGGGAGCTTTGCTCTACCATCGACCTTTAACAAAATATCAAAACTGAGTATTTATACTTAGAACAACCTACTAACACCAGGAGTGTAACTTGGCTATATAAATCAAATCTTTGCGTCTATATCTTCTTCTGTCAGGCTACACTTGCACTCCTCTATTAGACACAATATCATATCGGTATGGATCTTGCAGGGAAATCCGTCCATAGGGGTACCACAGGATGACCGCTCTAGAACCTCCATACCTTCCATTTATGGATTGAGCCGAGGTTTCAACCACCTACTCAATTTACATTAACTTATTTTCCCCAGAGAGTGGCCAAGTTGAAATGATCAGGGGACGATCACATGCATACTCTCCAAGGCTCGGAATCTAGCCTCCTTTCCTTTGGCCCCTCCTCAATGTAACCCAGGGCCATGACCCTGTGCTAATGACATCCCAACATTTCAAATTTTGGGGGGTTTTCATATGGCTCACCTTCAGATTTCCCGATATCAGAAATAATGAAATCGCTTATCTAACCAATGGTCAAATCTGCTTCTCAACCAACGGCTATGATGCTTTCTCTGGACTTTGAAATAGTCCTCTATACACAACTGGGGGGTATATGCTTCTCCTAAAACTTACTTTCACATGATCATGGGCCATGACCTAGCGCCTATCTCCAAATGCGTTTCGAGATTTCGCCTTTCGTGGATTCCTACATGCTAGACTTTAGAATTCCTGATCCATGAAACCGTGAAATATTTGATCATGCACCACATGCTCCTCTGGTTTGGATGACCTAGATTGATTTCATGATTTTTCACCTCGTAACATTTTCTTGCAGCTCAAAACAAAACCCTTGAAACCCAGTTCCATGACATTTCTTAATCCACTGTCACCTGTCTCTGTTGGATCAGACAACTCCCATGAGTCCCAGGTTTCGGGACTTCGACATATCAACACATCGACACATTGACAATCGTCACATCAGGACTTTCACGCATTCCTCACTTAAATTCTCCCGAAACTCATTTCCCTGAATACTTGGATCAATTGACACCTTTCCCCTTCAAGATCAACGAATGATGTTGATTTTGGGTCTCGGGAGTTCAGATCCTCGACGAAAAACTTTTAACAATATTTTAAAATCCTGATTCCTATGATAATTTTCCACCGTTGATCTCTCCCAATGAGATCCACGAACCAGATTTAATATGTGCTCGACCTTTGATTTCAGGCCCGATCTGGCGCTAACCTTCGAGCAACTTTGACCTTTCAAAAGAACGCAAGCCTTCAATCGATAATCTTGATTAGATATCCGTCGTTGAAAGCTTAAAATTGCCTTCTTATTTATTTAAGTCCATACCAACCCGCTATAAGTACTGCGCTTGTGCTTATGGTCGTGGTTTCTGTGAACAATTACCTGAACGACTGACTGAGGGCTCAGGAAAACAAATGATCAGTGACAGAGGTAAAGAGAGAAGTGATCATATTAGAGAAAACAAGAAATATTAGGGTCAAGACTTCTTAGGTAGGAAAACATAGAACAAAAGGTCGCTCAAATGATCGAGGGAAGATGTAGAGAAAACTACAAATTGAAAGGGAAAAACTTAAGAATGGATCTGCGAAAGGAGGATAGATAGGAGAAAATACAGAATTAGGTAGAAACCACAAACCCATAAGGCTTTACAAGTTTATGTGATAACATTTGGCTCCACAGGGGATGCCATGCTCCCTACGAGCTGCCAAGAACCAGTAGTTCCAGTGCCTTAGCTGTTGGGCTATGGAGTCTAGCTCAAAACTTTCACAGAAGAAAACAGGGAAATATGTACATTGCTTCACCTAAAAACTAAAACAAACACATGGGCTCCATAAAAGAGATTATTTATGTACAATCCTAGGCTAATTGATTTTTTTACAAAACGCTAGGTGAAAGCAAACTTCCACCATAGCCACCCAGATCGCTTGGTAATAGAATTCTTCTCTTCACTGCAAATGATCCACAAAAGGTAAGGGAAGTATGAAAATAGAACAAGAACATGATTTGGAACCCCAAACATACCCCTAAGTGATGATAATACGAATATCCTTGCAGACTCCAGTGCCTTTGGAAAACATAGCTCCATATATAACCCCAAGGGGTCACATAATTTATAATCAGGAAATCTCAACTGGAAAGAAATTACCTCCTGCGCTTCCTGGTTGCTCACCCGTCGTTCGACGTTCTCAGAGTGTACCAGTGGGTAGAGGACTAATGCAGGTCGGCTGATCCCAGGTGATACTTGCTCATTTGTAGGTTCAAGATAGGAGATAAACTACACCTTTAGCTCCTCCATTTCCCCCTTGTCTGCTCCGATAAAATATGCTAGCTGAGAGAAAGAAGGCTCTTCATGTATATCCATGGATGGCTCTTTCTCTCTATCATGTTTCTCTTGGTAGGAGATTTCTCTTTCATAATAATATTGGCAGCCTATGCTTTCTGCTTCTGAATACTCTTCAGGGGTAGGTGAGCGCATAACTCTTCTATCTTGCAAAGAGAAAAGAGCAATATCTTGATTATTTTCTTCAACTATTTCTTCTTTTAAATATGAGACATCGGGTGTACTAGGGGCAGAAAATAATGCATCCATAGTTATGCCATCATCAACACTATCATCAATCACATCTGGAAGGGCTTCTTCTTGGGAAAAAGAGAGAGAAAAATTTTCATCTGTATTTGCAAGATACTCGCTTTCATCCTCACTTTCTCTCTCAATCATATCTTTACCAAACTCATCACATGAGGAACACTCTATCATCTACAGAATGTGGAGTGCAAACCTCTTACAAAAGTCATCAAAAATAATATGAGCTGGGTAAATCTTCCCTTAATACGAATTAAAAGCATCATGAAAATACTTCAAAGAATGGATACTACAAGCAGGGAGAGAAAGACACCATCCAAGAGCATCTTCTTCTAGAAAAAAACAAAACATATTGATCTAGACATCCTCGTGAAAGAAGCCATGTTCAAGCATGTGTGCATGAAATTTTAATAAGTTCTCACCGGGATGATCATGCTTGCTTCCTCTGAATCTCGGAAGATAATCATCCCATTCGTTTATAGCCGACACTGGATGTGGATAACCATATATGGTTGAGAAATTGACAGGGGAAAACTTATGAACCAAGATAGTTGAGAGATGTGGCTCCCCCTCTTCTCCTTCATGGATTTCCCTCGGATCAGTTTCAAAATCACTATAATCAGGAACCATGGAAGAGCTCTGCTTTTCTTCGTCCTTACTGGGATATCCGTCAAAAGTTGTTTTTTCTTGGTTGGTATCCGACATCACCTCTTCATCATAAGCAGGGCTACCAAAAACCTTTGTTTCAAGGACTGAAATATCCTCTACATCTTCTTCGTAAGAGTGGCGAGAAAAATCTTCCTCCAATCCCTCCGTCCATGCAGAAAGAGATTTTACCATCTCCATCAACTCCTCTGAGGTATATCCTTCATTCTCACAGCTTCCATCCTCATAGCTTTCATCCTCACAGCTTTCATCCTTACAACTTCGAGCTAGGATTTTGTCCATTTAGAACCAGTGGAGTCACCAATCAATCCTTTAACCATGGATTTTCCATGTGAATGATATGTAGAATGAGTGTGCATGGTATTTGTTCACCATCAAAGACCAGATCTGATCATTGTGTTCTCCTAGGGGGTTGTAGTTGTAGCCAGAGGAAACCACACTGAAATAGTAGAGTTAAGACAATGGGTGAATTTGTTGTTCACTTATTGTAACTGCTCAATCTATACTGGAGTCCAATATAGATGTCGAATCCAGTTTGTCGTGTGGTTATCCATCAACCTTAGTATCCACTCCTGTAGTAGATGCGGAAAATCATATAAAAATACTTCATGTAAATTAGTAAACACGTATTTGTCTAGATATTTTCGAGGTGTGATTCTAGGGTTTCTATTGTCTTTCTGTGCAAACTCTAGCTCTTTTTTTCTCAACCAAACTTCGATTTTTGCTTCTGTGGGGTTCCACGGTCTCAACATTCCCTTCTAGTGGCTCATTTCTCTCTTCTTTTCTTCGTTCTCTTCTCACCCAATCTATCTCACCTACTCAGTCCTCTCTCGTTCCTACCAACATGACAACAAAACCATTTGTCAGTTTATCTCTTATTCCTTTCTACCATCTGAGTTATTGACCCAAGGTTCATGTCTTTTTGGGTTTCCAACAAAGCCTCTAAAAATATCGGCCCTCCTGGTGAGCCAGAAGGCAACACAGTGGACAGAATGCGCTGCGTAGTCTCACTCGAGATAGCTTTAAATGGGTGGCTGTAAGACTCAGGTGTTTACAGCCTAAGACTGAGTATGAGTTAGGGGTTTATTATCTAGAGCCATCTACTATAAATAATGACTGTTATCTTACTATTATTCACGATTATGCATTGTCTTCACAGTTTATTCCCTTAACACGCTACCGTATTTCATAACAATATAATAACTCATTCATTAAGCACAACAATTAACTGTTGAAATAAAGTAAATACATACATGCATTCATCATATTACATAGGTATTACAGTGGTTCACCCCCTCCTAGGCTACGTACACAAAGATTTGGCTCTTGGATCTTCTATTATGGTAGTTCTGCATCTCCAACGTTGCGCACTTACAATTCCCTTTAGATGGGTAAGATCTATATGAGGCGAACTAGATCGCACCAGGATCCACAACTTGTGATTTGATCCTCTGATATTCCCTCTCTACTTTGTTCTAGCTCAACAACTTAAAAAATAGTTCATAACAATATTACATATCGTATCAACTCGTACATATCTGGTATGCACAATACAAAGACAAACTAATCAAGAACCAACCTTACACAACAAAAACCAGAACCCTCTATTGTACCTATGTATCTATATTTATATCTATCGGGCTCTTCAGTCGTTTACAATGTATTACAAAAATCCTAACCCTACCGACGTTAGGTCTTCCTCCCATGTGTGTGTGTTGTTCTTCCTTCCAGATGTCGCTTTCCTTGTGCATTCTTTCTTGCATGTGCACATGTTGTTTTTCCCTCCAGTTGTTACTTCAGTTTCTACATGCTTTCTTTCCCCACGATCATCCTTCTTTATACTTTGGCCTGCTGCCAACACTCTTGTACCTTTGGCTGCCAATCCCTGTTGTCCTAGCCAAATTTTTCATATCTACATTCATTGAGGGTGGTTGTTTTTTCAACCACCTATCCTCCCTCATTAACCGACTTACCTTGTCACCAAGGATAAGGAGAAGTCTGAATATTCCAAAATATCTCACCAAGGAAGTTTGGGTCATATTGACATAATGAACCCCCTTTCTAGATTTCCCATTCTTTCCCTTGGTAGTATCATGGCCAGTACTTTGAAGCTTCACCCCCACAATCATTGTTGATAGTTACAATTAAACAATAATGTATTTACAATATTTACATGTCATTGCATGGAAATCACTAATTATGATTAATTACAAGTTGGAGGAAACAAGGGTGTTACACATGCCCCTTCTTAGAGTGTTTGCACTACATGGTTTTCATGCACAATAATATTTGTTTGGAATTTGTGTTTACAAAAGTAATAAACCTAATAAAAATAAAAACTTTGTATATAATTTGCATCATTTATGTGCATAAGTGATATTCTACTAGGGGCCAAGCAATAAACTGTAGTCTTTTATTTTCATATTGTAAGGGATGAGGTAAGGATTAACTATGCAATTGCATTGAAGAATGAGGTTTCAATAAGAATCACATCTATTTGCAATAAACAAAATATTTTTCCCTTGTATATTATTGGTCAATGATACAATTAATAATAACAAAAAACTACATTAACTACACTATTGCATTATCTAAAAGAAAATAATTACAAAACTTTAATATTAAAGATGATATTTTGTTTAGAACGGGCTAGAAGACAATGCTATGAGAAACCATTCAACGTGGTAGAGCATACTAGAAAATCTAAACTAGTCTTTTACAGGAAATATAAACTAAAAAGGGTGCCAACCAAACAACCATTCTTTGAATGAACTAGTGTAAAAGGTATATGATTTCTTGCATATTGCTACAAAGTTTTTAGTTTCTAAAGTTTGTAGCAATGTTGACTAAATATAAATTAATTCATTTTTTCCTTCATTTAAAATATTTGAATCTTTTCTATTTATAGTTCTCTCGGTTTTTCATAGTAATTGTACTTTTTACACTGTGCTAGATTTTTAATCTCTTGCAGGAATGTTCCATAGTTACATTGGAAGTTGCAATTGAACCAATCGTCGATGAGAATAATGATCTCCATACTTTTTTTTTTTTTTAAATAAAAAAGGTGGAGTGCCTGCTATAATATATTATCTCAAAACTTTGACAAAGTAAACAGTTTCAAAGCTACAGTCACCAAAAAATGCTGCCGGTAACCGGAAACCAGCATTATTGGGAGGCATTTAACAGTTTATACAGTAATATATTCAAGAAAAAGACATCTGTCCTGCCTGTAGGAAACCAGGACAGATGCCAGTGTTCCAAAGAAACATATAGCAATTAACATGTAAAAAACAAGAACCTGGAAAACAGGGCAGCCTAGGCACCCGGTGACGTGTCTCTTCCACCAGCGCCCGTCGAAATGGCAAAAGTCTGCATGCACATGGGGCACTTGCGCTGAGCTGGGGCCTCGGATAGCGCGTCGAGGAGAAAATCTATTCGTTGTCCCATGATGAGAGCCCTGTGTTCCAAGTCCGCGATGTGGCTGCGGAGCTCGAACACCAAGGCCATGTGTTCATTGCTGAGGAGGGGACCGAGCGTTCCGCCACCCTGGACACTAGGAGGAGCATTCCTCCTATCCTCTTGCTTGCCATTGTCAGCCGTTTCCTTCTCCCCTGTCACCAACTTCTCCAACTGCTCAGCATCTGTGGCCTGTAGGTCACTTAACCATGGAATTTCTTCCACCACGCAACCAGGAGGGTCGTCGACCTTAGGCGGGGCGGAATTGTTGGCCTGCCTGGTGAGCACCTCCCTGGTGCTTGGCTTCACATTACACATCAGGTCCCCGAATGACAGGTCCTCCTCCACAACACAGCCAGAAAGCCAGTCCACGGGTTCGGTCTCCTTCTTCGCCCTGTTGCAGCCAGCGTCTTGCTCGACAGTAGCATTGAACGCCTCTCGTCTCTCAACCCGTGCCTTCTTCCTTAGGATGGAAGAGGCCAGAGCCAAGGCCCGTTCGAGTTCCTCCTCCCTGCGCCACTGCGCCTTGTGTGCTTCCCAGGCAGAACCTCGACGAGGTGTTCCTCTTCGCCGGACCATTTTCCCAACGCAAATGCCAGTTAAGAGAAGAACAAAATTAGAAAAAGACCAATTCGAGAGCGGCTGCGAGTGCCAAGCGCAGGCAGACCGGCTCTTTCTAATGCATAGAAACCACCAGCCCTGGAAGAACTCCCCAGAATACAGATAGAAGGCGGTAATTGACCCTGCTACTGATGCACCAGGAGCCTTCCTTCTTTGCTCGGACTCCAAATGACAAACATAATCCAACTGTCTGCTCTTCCTACCGTTCATAATAGCCATTAATTCAGCTGCGCATGGGATGTCAATCACCGCGCGAGGGAGGAGTACCTCCTCCAACAGTCTCCTGCTATGGCTGTCCATCCACGTTA
>SNQJ01S0031365.1:39959-51206 GCA_010110895.2 Picea sitchensis
ATTTAGGATTGTACATAAATAAGCTCCTTGGAGCGTGTATGTTTAGTTTGTTTGGTTTTGTTTACTTTTCGGCATATATTTCTCAGAAGGAGGTTTGAGCATGAATCCATATCCCAATAGCAAGGCACTGAAGCTGCAGAAGGAGTTCTTAGAGCATCACAGGGATGACTCTATCCCCCATGGAGCCTAATGTTAGCGATAATTCTTGTCATGGGTTTGAGAGCATTCGGGTCTGCGAGTTGCACGAAATGCTTAAGCGCAGCACGGGAGAATTCCTGTTTTTTCCAAGTAGCAGGTCAAGCGAGCGGGAAAAATGTTTTCGGCAGCATCCAAGGTCTATTTTGCGAAGCGGATCAACGGTCGGTGTGTAGTTGCAGTAGTTGGAGGACTGCCTACGGGCACACGCAGAGTCAAAGGAAGCTCAAACCGTTGAAGTGTTCACAGCTTTTCCACAAGGAGTGTGTGCAAGGGACCTCGTTGAAGATCAGCATAGATAAGTGTGACTTGAAGTTGCGAGAAGCGTCGCAGGTTGGCGAAGAGGCGAAGGAATCTCGTGGAGAGACACTTTCTTTTCATTTCATGGATTACACAAGGAAGAGCGAACGGTCAAAATCCTCTGAGGATATTTCACGAAGTTCCGAGGACCGTTATATCTGAAGAGGGAAGGTGGCAGAGATCGATGATCTCACGGACTCGAAAGTTCATAGGGTAAAGGCCCAAGCATCAAGTCACGAAGCGGCGAAGTAGTTAGAGGATCTCAGTCGTCCATCCAGAAGGGACACGTGGTGCGCGATTATGCTCCTCGCCTTCTCGCCTCTCGCAACTTTGAAAAAGAAAAACTAACTCCTTCCAGCCACGAGACGCGATGTGCCGAGGGAATCTCGGACCCAGGCCCACAAAGGTATCGGGAGAAATCAAAGTCATCCATCCAGAAGGGACACGTGGCGTGCGATTGGGATCCTTGCCTTCTCGCCTCTCGCAACTTTGAAAAAAGAAAAGATAGCTCCTTCCATCCGCGAGACGCGAGGTGCCGAGGGAATCTCGGACCCGAGCCCACAAAGGTATCGAGAAAAATCAGAGCCGTCCATCCAGAGGGGACACATGGCGCACGATTAGGTTCCTCGCCTTCTCGCCTCTCGCAACTTTGAAAAATAAAAGCTAGCTCCTTTCAGCCGTGAGACGCGAGGTGCCGAGGGAATCTCGGACCCGGGCCCACAAAGGTATTGGGAGAAATCAGATCCGTCCATCTAGAAGGGACACGCGGCATCAGGCTGAGCCATCTCGGCATTTCGCCCATTACGATTTCAATCAGCGAAGGTTAGCCCTTTCATATCCGCGAACGCCGAAAGCATATGGTCACAACCCATGGTCACTTGAGGAAAGGAGGGGGCTGCATAAAGAAGGCCAAAGTCACCGAGTTCAGTCGCAGAGGGGATCACCGCAGCCTCCAGGTGCCATCGGATCCGATCTCCTTATTGTTTCTCGCCTGGAGTAAATGACGGCAGGCGCGGGTGGTTAAGACTTCCTCTCATTCATTAAGTATAAGGTATGGAAGGCCTGGCAAGCGGTCCGCTCGAGAGGGTCCTGTGTACCCAGTTCTTCAAAGACGCCATGCCAAAGTCTTCAACTCGACAGAGAAGTTTGTGCACGTTAGCCCAACACTTAATGGCTCAGCTACCCTCCTTACAGGAGCCACGCGCAGTTAAGGTGGCGCTTGAAGAAGGATTTCAGTACGAGTTTGACTGAAAAGACACCGATCCTTGAATGACTGGGTGTGCCTCCGTGAGGTGAATTTTCCTGAGTATATAGACTCAGTTGTTGTACTTTTGTAAGGATCGATGGTTGAGCTGAGCTCCCGATTGTAAAGTTTTAATGAAGCACTGTTACTCTGGTTATGTATAGACTTCTGAGACTTCTTGCCTTATGAATGCCAGTTTCTTTTACGTCTTTGTTATACTGTGTTAGAGAAGCTCGGAATTGGAGGATCCAGTCATGTTGTAGTTGTTATAGGATGATGTTGTAATGGATCACTGTAGCAGTTACGATGCTTCTAGTCAGTTCGTGTGATTTTCTTAACGCTGAGTGACTTGGAATTGGAGGATCCAATCAAGTCCCCTTTCAGTTTCTTGAGACCCTAAACCAAGAGGATCTTGCATTCGGAGTCTTTCTTTTGCAAACGACCGAAAGCCTGTTGCCCAAAGTTGTTTTTTCACCTTTCTCATTAAGTCTTCCACATGTTCACCTTTTAATCAGCCCGCTGGCTGAAGTTAGGATTCCAGACCTCCTTTGTTCTTTACGTACCAGATACAGTCCCTGAGTTAGAATGATACCTCCTCGAGCCATTATCTCCATTTGATCATTCCTTATAAACAAATCGTGACATTAAACTGATGGGCGTCGGGCTCTTCTCCTGCAAGCAATCCAGGGGTGACTTCTGACACTAACACACCCATTGTAGTATAAATATGTAACATTGGTGTGAATACAATTGAGTTGGCTAGTTAGCCTTTTCCACCATCTTGTTATTCATGTCTATATTTTATCAGATAGGGGCTTCAATCAAGTGTTTTTTCAGATCTGTAAGAGAAGTTTGGCACTTGTTAGTCCAAATGAATTTGTGTCCTTCAAAATTAATGCAAATAAAGGAGATGCAATCCAAGAATATTTTTTGATAAAACGACGATAATAACCAATTTTTCCCAAAAACACACCTATTTTTCTGATTTTGGAGGGGGAATTTTTAAGATTACCTTAATTTTTTCTAGATCCACCTATATCCCTACAAAATAAAGATAATGGCTAAGTACAACACCCTCATCCATCATCATTGGGCATTTTTCTATGCTTAAAAAGAGATGAGTTTTCTTGTAGGGTTTCAACACTTTTAGAAGGTTAGCCAAAGCCATGTCCAATGTATCACCATGTGGTGTAAAATAATCCATATAGATCTCAAGAGATTCATTAACCATATCCAAAAATATTCACAATAAAACCCACTGAAAAGTAGCGGGTGAATTACAAAGTCCGAAAGGAAGGACTCGATATGAAAATGTATCCCAGGGACAAGTAAGGTAGTTTTGTCCTGGTCTTCAAGAGCTATTTGGATTTGGTTGTATCCACTTAACTCATCAAGAAATGAAATTTTTTTCTTAACTGAAAGGGCATCAAGTACTTGGTCAATAAGAGGTAATTGAAAATGGTCCTTTTGTGTGGCTTTTTTTAGTTCCCTATAGTCAACACAAATTCTCCATTTTCCATTTTTTTTAGGCACAATGGCCAGCGTGGATACCCACTGAATATTTGAGATTGGGTAAATGAAGTTAACATTTATCAGTTTCTGGAGTTCTTCTCTTATGATATATTTTAGGGCTGGGTTTATTCTGAATTGCGGCTCGCGAATAGGTCAACAATATTCTTTTATATATATGTGGTGGGTACATAGATCGGGGTGAATACCCTTCATATCCATGTAATCCCATGCAAAGGCCTTTTTGTGCTCTTGCAACAATTGGAATAGTTGTTTTGTTTGTGAGGCAGATAGGTTTGGATTAATATTTAAGGTTTTTCTGGGCTCGATTTCAATTGGGATACTTTTACGGCTCGGTGTTGTAGGTATTAGTTATGAAGAGAAATAATCAACATGAATCTCTTGGTTAGGTTTATTCATTACAGAATCTAAGAGATGGAATGATGGTTGAGTAATGGATGGGGGGTTTTTGATAAATATGTTGATAATATCATCCTTTGTCTCATTCCTGAAACAAAGATCCTTACCAACTGTGAGGATTAGTTATACACCACCCTCTTCTGGTTCAAATTCATCCCACAAGGGGATTGCATGGTCCACACTCGGTTTGGTAGGGGGTAGAGGACAAGGTTCTTTGTAGCTTTCCCATCAGATATCGTCATAAAATCTGACCTGCAGCTAATAAAGGCATCATAAGTAGTCAACCAAGGTATGCCTAGGATCAAGGGGTGTCCTCCTAGACAGGTTTTAGGCTGCAACACCAAGAATTCAGCTAGGTATTCCCACAATTCTATGGATATGAAAATGTCTTCTAGAACCCCTTTTGGTCATATTTTGGATCAATCAACGAGTTCTAGCATAGTGGGGGTGGGTCTCATGTTGGTAAGTCTAAGAATCTCTACAATTTCTTTGGTTATGATATTTATTGCAACACCCATATCAAACAACGTGTTTGGAATAATCATTTCTCCAATCTAAACGGTTACTGTTGTATTCTCAGGGTCGTCATATTTACTAAGTGAGGTCTTACCCAACATTAATTATGACAGTTTTATTACTTCCTAGACTGTGGGTGGTGTCCCTAGGTTTCCTACCAAGCCTTTTGATTCATACTTCCCTTACTATTTTGAAATAGAATAGGACATCTTTGATAGCTTGCAACAATGGGATTTTCATACACATGTTTTTCAATTCTCCGATAAAGTCGAACTCAAGTTGCAGGATGGTTTTAGGTATTAGTAATGTTTCTGGATATGGAGGAGTTTCAACAGTAGTAGGAATGACATATTGAGTTTCATTTTTTTTATCAGGAGTTTTAGTGTGAGTTATTTCATTGTGTTGTTTCTCCAATTGCTCACGATTTGGGTTGTTTCTTTCGATGAATTTGTTTCTACATGGTATGTGATAAAATGTCATGATGTATGTTGGTTGATTAGTCTCCTTGATCTTAAGTGTACATTATTTCATTCAACATGGGATATGTCATATGTAGGAAAGGTAGGCATTTCAATTTGTTGACTTCCTTGTTATTTGGGTTTGGGTTAGGTTGCACGAGAAGTTGGGGTCGTAATGGTTGATTACTTGGTAATACATTTGAGGAGAGTGGCAGAGGTTGTCATTATATGATTAATTGAGTTTGTATGGGGAGTTTCTCACCTTTAAAAGGATATCATCTTCATCCTTGAGGCCATGGGAATTTCGAATTCATATACTACATCTAGGGTGTGGGGTATTGAACCTGGGGGGGGAAAGAATTTTCCATGGGGTCGAAGGATGATCTAAAAATGGATAGAACCCATACAAAAATTGATTTGAAAATATTACTAAGTTCAATACCACTTTCTTATTCCAAAATATTTTATTGAAAATGCTTATAGCATGGATGTAACACCCTGTTTCCCCCAATCTGTAAATATAACTATATTGGCCAAGGAACTATGGAAAACCTTAAAGTGTGAATGTTTGATTTGATGGACCTTTGTACAAAGGTCGATGAATGTAAATTATGTTATTTTAATAGAAAATGGTTATGTGTTGCATGACTGCTGAAAGAGAGGATGTGCTAAGAGAAAACCACGAATGTTATGAAAGGTGGCGGAGGGGACCTGGAATGGTTGCGTTAACCTCCACCGAACCAGTACCATGATGGAATTAATTTCTCAGATCAGAATAACCCTCTTACCCATGAATGGATTACAGTTGAGATGGTAGGTGGGAAGACCTCCTCAAGATTTAATGAGGGGATGGGGCAAACCGCCCATCCGTAAGGCTTCCAGACTTGACCACGGACTGGGAATTTGAGCCACACACAATCTTGTTGAGGAAGGCAAGGAAGAAAGTGTGGTGGGAAGAGGAATACCTGTGGAAAAATGCAGAGACAAGAGAGCAAAATCTCAGGTCTGAGGAAGGAGTGAAAGAGGAACAATAAGTTCTGATCATAGAAAATAGAGATTGATCCAGGAGAAGGAGAGTAACCTTCATCCTTATCTATTTCTGTATTGGGAGAAGGAGAGTAATCTTCATCCCTAACTTTTGTTGAGCTGGAAGTAATAGATTGAATCTCAAAGCATCATGGCTTAAGCTCGGGGGTGGCCAGTGATAAATCCATTGGGAGTGATTGAGCCTATGTTTGGGTGGAAGCAAGCACCCCTTTCAGCAGTTGCATCACACTCTATGGTTTTGATAAGTGTTTTCTTGCCTTTTGCTTTGAATTGTAAATAATGGATGCATGCAAGTATTTACATGTCTATGAAGGGTTCTTTGTCTGTATTAAATGATTAAGTTATGAGTATGCGTTCTTTCCCTTGAGAACCTATATTTCAGTTTGATTTTCCATATGCCCCAGTTTAATCACTCGAAGGTGCTTTCCCCAGGAATTTACATCACCATTTTGGAGTCAAAGAAAGCCTCTGGGCATAGCTACCATTTTGGTAACCTCACAAGTTACTTTTCCTTGATTTAGAGCTTAAATCTTTGCGAGTTGGGAATGTGTTCCCTTCAGACCAGTAGTCTAGGAGACTCTGAACTTGCACCTATTCCTTAACCAAAAACCCGACTAAGAGCGGGGATTATAGCCCAGGATTTATATGAATATCCATGTGACCTAGGTCTAGGAACCTTGGAGTTTGAGGCTCCAAGATGTCAAATTTCACAATAGTCAAGTTGAACCCCCACAATTGCTATGAACCGTCGATCTATGAACGGAGATCGAGGGTGGGGAATAACTACGGAGCACGAAGGTGAAAATAGCAGACATGCTAGTTCGTAGCCCACAGTTCACCCTTGTCATTGATCTTGACGAGTTGGAAGATCAATGACCCTGGTTAGACTAGAATAGAGCGAGCACTTTCCATATTTTGGAGGTCGAACTCTCTGGTAAAGAGTACGCATGTTGGGGCCCCACAATTTTTCTGAACCATATATCGTCGTTGACCTTCAATCTGAGTTTGGAACAATCTATGAAACACAAGGAGCGCATGGGATGGATAAATATTCAAGGAGATCATGCTCAGAAGAGATAGTGTTTTCAAGAGTGAAGACGAAATCCAGGAGACGGGTCGTAGGAGGAGCAAAGGTCGAATCCTTCGAGCACGTAGAAAATATTCTAAGTCAGAGTAAGTTAGAAGCTCAGGAGGAGGAGCGACAGTGGTCGTTGGATCATAATGCCAAGGATCGACAACTGTCTTATCTAAGCAAGGTGCATGAACCTTAGCACTTGGTACACATGGGAAAAGGGAACATACCAAAGTTCCGAAGTCTCAAAGTAATTTGAGGTCGTCCATCAACAAGAGGTGAATCTGGACCGCCAGATCCAGAGGGATACATGGTGATGGATCACAGACTCTAGAGGAATATATTTGAGGGTTCTCAGTTGAAATTTGAGATTCCCGAACCCCAAAGACCCGAAGTGAATCTAGACCACCAAATCTAGAGGGATACGTGGCGATAGATTGTGGATTCTAGGGAAATCTGTGCGAGAGTTTTCAGTTGAGATCTGAGACTCTCGAAGTTCGGAGAGCTGGAGAGATGAAGTAAAACTCAAATGTCGGATCACCCAAGTGAATCTGAGCCGTCATATACCATGAGTTCAAGAGGAGACAAGTTTGAGACTTGATATTTTCGAAGCCTGGAGAGTCGAAAATCCGAAGTAAATATCAATCGTTCGATCAGCCGGAGTGAATCTAAATCGTCATATCGTCCGAAGTAAATATCAAGTGTCAAATCACCTGAATTGAATCTGAGCCATCGAAGTTCAGTAGAGATGTGGCATAGATCTGTGAGTTCTGGGTAAAGTCCCAAAGTAATTCATATTTGTTTGATTAAGAAGGGACGTGGCGTGACTCTGTGGACTCCGGATAAAGTCCCAAAGTAATTCATATCCATCAGCTTAAGAAGGGACGTGGCATGAATCTATGGACTCCGAGTAAATACCCGAACCAATCCTCGATAGTCAGATCCAGAGGACAGGTGGCACAAATCTATGGACTCTGGGTAAAGACCTGAAGTAATCCTTGATTGTTAGATCAAGTGGACATGCGTCAGTGGATTGTAGCCTTCGGATAAAATCCATTGGGAAAAAGGGTGAAGTTTGAGATTTGAGATCACATAAGTCCAGAGACCCGAAGGAGATCTCGACCATTGATTGAGAAGAGGGCCACAGGACCGTTGATCTAGTTGAAAGTTCAAACACCTGAAGTAGAAGCAGGACCGTTGATTTAGGAGGACAGGTGTTTACAGATCGTCAACTCCGGAAGATTGATGTACAAAGGAAAGCAGGGTTTGATATTTGAAAAGTCTGAAGTCTGAAATCACGAAGGAGATCACATTCGTTGATTTAGGAGGGGTAGATCTGGTCTGTGGATTTGAAAAGGGAAGATTTGAACCATCAGTTCAGATAGTACCATCAATATCAGGAGATCGATGGTCCCATAGCATTGTGGGGAATGAAGGTGTGCGAACTTTAAAAAGTTGAGAGAGGGCCGCAATACAAACCCTGATTTTGGAGAAAGGACATGTGGAGGCTCGAGGAGAATTGCAGGCCGAAAAGTAGTTTGGTTTCAAACCTCCTTTGGCCATGCCTGTAATTATGTGTTTGCATGAGGTCATTTCCCAAGATCACATCCAAGGAGGGGCCAATATAAAAGGGGATAATGCCAACTCCGATACTTCGCTGAAGCGCGAAGGAGAAGGTTGTGAGTATCATAAGTCCTGCACCAGAAGTCAGAAGGGCATGTGTTTGATTAAGAGGTGAGACTATCAAGTTCTCTAAGTCTTGTTTGACTTAGAGAATCATATAACCTTGACCAGAGGGTCGAGCGGAGTCCTGGACTTTCCAAATTAGGAATCGTAGAGGGAAAGGATCTGTTCCTGTAAGGAAATTTTTTTATTTTGTTTTTCGCTCCATTGTGGGTGTGTTACAAATTGGTATCAGAGCATGGTTACAACACTTGGCCTGCTTGGGCTCATGGAAGAGTTGCTCAAAAACACTATTTGGAGTACTTTTAAAAGAGTGACACTCTACCTTACCTCTTTCTTAAAAATAAAAATGTTATTAAATGAAACTTTCTACTTTGTGTGTGCATTTAAGAAATTGAACCATGTATTGTTCATGAACTAATAGACTGTTAGCTAAAAATAAGTTTTTTTGGTCAACACTCGAGCAATCAGTAAATCACGGGAAAACTTCAAGACTAAAGGATGGTGATGTGTCATGAAGTGGGAGATGGCTCCCATAATAGAGATGAAGAATCTGATGAAAGGAGGGCGGTGGAAACCCCTCAAGATTTGGATGAAACTGTAAGGATCCTAAGGGACGAATTATAGAGTTGCAAGGCTGACAATGAGAGATTGATAAAGGAGCAATAAAAACAAATAGAAATTAACGCAATCTTGTTGCAGATCTTGTCTGACATACAGAGGCAACTACAAAATGAACTCGCAACCAGTCATGTGGACTGACGACATAAGAAGAGAAGTCAAAGTCCACCTGAGATCCAAAAACATGACTCCATAAGTGACCACACCGGGAGAAGCACCTTGAAGAAGGCCCAACCTGGAGGTAGGGGACACTCATCGGTAGATTCCTTTGGAAAGGAAGCTACAAAATCCAAAGGATCTTCTAGTAGCAGAGCAAGCTCACATTCTCGAAGGAAAGGAAATAAGTGGAAGCATTCCAAAAATCATGATCATGGAGAATTCAAGAAATCCAAACCACCCTCTTTCGATAGAGAGATTAGGAAGGGAGAAGAGGCTAAAGTTTGGTTGCTTGGTTTAAAGAATTACTTCAGAGTCCATGACTACTCTGAAAACTTGAAGGCTCGAATAACCATCTTTAACCTGAATGGAAAGGCTTCCATTTGGTGGGAAGACCTTAGGAATGTGAAAGGAGTCCATGAGAAGGACTTGTCATGGAAATAGTTTGAGAAATACTTTAGGAAGAAATATATGTCAAAGAAATACATGGATGGGAAGACTAAGGAATTCTATGAACTCAGGCTGGGGCATCTCACCATAGATGAATTTTTCAATAAATTCCTTGAACTACTGAGGTATGTACCCTACATAAAAGATGAAAAAGTAAAAATGAAGCGGTTCATTAGTGGGTTAACTCAAACCTACCGGGAGATGATTGAGTTCGACGAACCAAAGACCTTAGAAGAAACTATTTGGAAGGTGAGGTATTGTTATTAATAGTTTGGGAGTAAGACAAGACCTCACGAGGACTGGAAGAAGAGGAGTAGTTTGGGATTCCAGAAGAAGGGGTTTAAATCCTCAATATTTAATAACTATGGAAAACATTCTAGAAGGATCCTTCCTACTAGAAGTGTATATCAGAAAAATTTCCCCTCTCAAAGTGGAAATAAACCTTTTAAGACAGCCCCAGAAAAGACTGATAACCTAAAGAAGGAACCCTTAAAATGTTGGGGTTGTGGAGATGATCATCGATTGAGGGAGTGACCACACAGAAAACAAAACAGTAAGAGAGTCTACAATATACAAGAAGCTACCACCGTCAATGATGTGCCTAGGAGCATGCCATGAATCTATGCAGCCTTGGACAATAATCAAGCCGACCACCAAGCTTCAGTAGTGGAGCTAGAAGGTATGATCTCCAACCATCTAGTTTCTATTTTAATTGACCCAAGTCCTAATTTGAGTTATTTGGTCCCTCGGACTCTTGATATGTGTAAACTGCAACCAATTAGACATGTTAAACCATGGTTGGTGCGATTAGCCACTGGGACCAAAAGAAAGGTGGTAGAGGTCATACCATCCTGTCAATTCATCATGGGTGGATTGCCCACCCAAGCGAACCTTAACATACTTCCCCTGGGATGTTATGACTTGTTCATTAGTATGGATTGGTTGGTTTCTTATAAAACTAAATTGGACTGTTATCATAAAACTTTAGAATGTGTAAATGGAGAAGGGAGAAAAATGACCCTCCAAGGGATTCAAAATCATGTCTCAGTGAGACAGATATCAACCCTTCAAATAAAAAAGTATTGCAGAAAGGGGTGTTCCTTATAGGCCATACAAGTACTGGAATATGTTGAGAATGACAAACCAAACCTAGGGGACCACCCCATATAAAAAGAATACAAGGACGTGCTCCCAGAAGAGGCATGTTAGGGTCCTAACCCACACATAGGTAGAACAATATATTTGTATGTAATAAAGGTCAATATTAATAAGGCCTTGCAATAAAATAGAATAATTCGAATGTAAGAAGACCTAATAGAAGCTTCCGCTTCTGGAAGGATCTTCCTCTAGGTGCTTCTTTTGATAGACATATTTAGTATAAATAGGAGTCAAGGGTATGAGAACCCTAGCTTAGAGATTATTGTAATAGAGCTCTACTCAACTGGAGGTTGACCCCTCGAAGAGGCTTGTGAACATTTCTCTCAGAATCAAAGTGCTATTTATGTTGTTATTATTATATCATTTCAGTGTTATTGTGGTGATTGTTCTGGTTATATTACTGTTATTCTGCCATTTCT
>SNQJ01S0031365.1:51505-65556 GCA_010110895.2 Picea sitchensis
TAATTTTTTTTTTTTTCAGGGTAGAGACGTATTCCAACGTCTTTAAGCCACAAAGATCTATCGTTACATGCATAAACCCGTGGTTGAGGGATTCATACACGCAGGAAATACAAGTGGTTCTTAAGAACACATCTGTTGGCCACCCTTGTAACCCTTGTTGGTACCCCTTTGAGTGGTAGCGCATCAGACAACACCTGTGTACGGATCGACCTAGATTTCCTTAAGCCCTCTTTAGATAAACTGATCGACCACCTGACTGTTATAGTGCCACCGAGAACAACACTCAAGAAGATACTCTCTAGTACATGGGTAGTCGGGTAGTACGACTAAGGGTATGGTCTATCCTTCTTAGTTAGTGCCCTGAGATATTGGGCCAAGTACTAATGTTGGACCCTGCACGTATATCAAAGAGCTATAGCATAGGGCAAACCCTTGTCTGTAGAACCCTTGAATACCTAACCCTTGGGAAAACCAACATAAACAAATCAAAACAAACAATATCTATTGTCGTGCAATTGTGTTCGCTTTGCCAAGTAACTACACATTTCTTCCTGGTTAATAATTTGGGCATTTAATCATTGCAATATTCCTCAAACCCGAGTATAACTCCATAGGTGTAAAAAAAGAAAAGTCTTGAAATTGTTTCACCATTATTTGAGACCTATTCCATTGGACTCATCTCTTCGCCCTTATCACACTCATACATATCATTTTTCGGTAAAATTTTTGACCCCACCCACCCCTTTTCGGTTCCCTCATCCTCATGGCCCATACCCGTAGCCAAGACTTTGAAACTCTCTTCAATACCTTGCAATCTAGTCTCACCAAGACCCAACAAGAAGTGAAACAACTCAGTGCCAATGTTGTCACCATCAATACAACCATTCATTCCTCAATGGAGGAAATCAAACAAGACCTGACCACCCATCTTGAATCTGTCTTTTCGTCACTCTACACCAAGCTTCATATCCCTATAGATAAACCTTCCTCTGACTCACCCCCACATACTGAAGGTGAACATTCCTCTCATTCCCATAACTTTCAGCATCATCACTTTCAATGTGACCTACACTTTCCACGGGTGGATGTGACCAAATTTCATGGCTCAGACCCCACTGGTTGGGTAACCCAAATGGAACATTATTTCTCTTTATACGACATTAAATATGACTTGGCCAAACTCTAGTATGGTGTTCTCCATCTAGATCAAGAACGTTGGCAATGGTGGCAATGGAGAAACAATTCTCGTCAAGGGTATATTGCTTGGACACACTTTGTGGCAGAGGTTTATGAACGCTTTGACACTGACACCAACCATTTGGGCGGCCTGACAAAGTTGAAACAATCAGGAACAGTGCAAGACTCTATAGATGCCTTTGAGTGCCTAGATTTTCAGACAGAGGGCATGTCTGATGCCTTTTTTTGAGAGTGTTTTATCAGTGGCCTCAAGGATGAGATTTGGGCCCATGTCCTCATGGATCATCCTCAGAGTTGGGTGGAGGATACTAAAAGAGATAAATAAGCACAACAGGTTGTATCTTCTCAAAACCAAAAACCCTCCTTTATCCCTCGCCCTAAACCAACAAATATCACTACTCCCTCTGCTCCACTAAAGATCCAAAACCTGACCAGGGCTGAAATGGATGAATGCCAACTCAAAGGCCTTTGTTATAATTGTGATGACAAATATTTCCCAGGCCACGAGTGTAAGGAACAAAATATTTGTATGGCCATATCTGAGGATATTTCGGAAGAGGATGTTGAAACTCCCCTTGTGTCTGAGTCCCCTGAAACCACTGACATAACCCCTCCCTTAGACCCTCCCAAAGTAGAACCGGTCATTTCCCTCAATGCTCTCACTGGCTTCTCTGCCCCCCAAACCCTCAAGCTAATCGGTTACATCAAGCATAAGAAGGTCATCATTCTGGTTGATAGTGGAAGCACCCATAATTTAATTCATCGCCACATTGCCCAAGAAACTCATTGCTACATCCATGCCGTCAATAATTTCCAAATCATGATTTCCAATGGTGGCTCAATGAAATGTGGAGGGCATTGTGAAAATGTGTGTCTCCAAATTGGTGACTACCACTGAAATCTCATATGTTTGCTATCGACATGGGCGGTTGTGACATTGTGTTGGGTGAAGACTGGCTAAGGACTTTGGGTCCCATTCTCATGGATTTTAAGGAATTAACCATGCAATTCGACCAGGAGGGCCACCAATATAAGTTCCAAGGAATCACCGCCGATTCACCTAAGATCATTAGTTCCCATCGCATGGAAAATCTTCTAAAAAAAGGTCATTCTGGTGTTATTGCCCAACTCCATGCCATACAAGCAACAGAGACACCCTCGGTGCCGCAAGACCTTCAAGCCATACTTTCTAAACATCAAGTGGTATTTTCCACTCCCCAAGGACTCCCTCCTTCTTGTGGTGTTCATGATCATTCCATTCCCCTTGTACCCAGAAGCCTTCCTCCCAATATTTGTTCGTATCGTCACCCCTTTTCCCAAAAAAATGAAATTGAGAAAATGGTCCAAGAACTCCTTAATGCATGTTTTATTCGCCCTAGTACAAGCCCCTACTCTTCTTCTATGGTCATGGTCCTGAAGAAAGAAGGTTCTTGGCGAATGTGTCCTGACTTCTGTGCCCTCAACAAACTTACCATTAAAGACAAATTTCCCATTCCTGTCATTGATGACCTCTTGGATGAATTGAGTGGCACCCAATTATTTACTAAACTTGATCTTTGTTTGGGCTACCACTAGATACGTATGAAAGAGGAAGACATTCCCAAGACTTCCTTTAGAACTCATGAGGGCCACTATGAGTTTTTGTTCATGCCCTTTGGCTTGTGTAATGCCCCATCCACCTTCCAAATCCTCATGAATCATGTCTTCCATCCTTTTCTTCATCATTTTGTCTTAGTTTTCTTTGATGATATCCTCATCTATAGAAAAACCTGGACATACTATCTTTCTCATGTGGATCGAGTTCTCCATCTACTCTCTCAGCACCAACTTTTCCTGAAACAATCTAAATGTGATTTTGGTGCCTCAGAAGTAGAATACTTGGGTCATCTCGTTGGAAAGGATGGCGTCAGGGTGGATCCAAAAAAGATTGAAGCTATGCAAGACTGGCCTCACCCAAAGACTCTCAAAATCTTGCATGGATTTTTGGGCTTAATAGGTTATTATTGCAAGTTTGTTAAGAATTATGGAAAGATTACAACACCTCTCACTGCTCTTCTAAAAAATAACTCTTTCACTTGGACTCCAGTCACTGCTCAATATTTTCAAACCTTGAATATGGCCATGTGCACCACTCCAGTCTCGTCCCTTCCTGATTTCACAAAGACCTTTGTCTTGGAATGTGATGCCTCAGGGAAAGGAATTGGTGTTGTCCTTATGCAAGAGGGTCGACCTTTGGCCTTTACCAGCAAGCAACTATCTGAAAGAAATCTAGGAAAATCAATCTATGCAAAGGAAATGTTGGCTATTTTGCATGTCATTGATCTGTGGCACCCTTATCTATTGGGGCAATGTTTCCAAATTAAGATAGACTATCAAAGCCTAAAGTATTTTCTGGAACAACACATTTCCTCCCCAGAGAAAAAAAAATGGGTGACTAAGCTCTTTGGATATGATTATGAGATCATTTACAAGAAACGAAAAGACAGTGTGGTGGAGGATGCACTTTGATGCAGACTGTACCCCTTGCCTCGGCAAAAGGCCCCTGCGCTAACCTCCCGGTCTTTAAGGATCGTTCAAAGTTCACCCCGAGCCGGAGCGACTTATTTGATTCCCCACTGGAATCGTTATTCAAATCTGACCCACATGTCTTCTTCGCACCTTGCAGCTTTGTGGTCCGGTCTCTCTCCATTCACCACAGAAATTCACAATCGGGTTTCGGGGTTTCCAAAATCCCGATGTCACGACCCTTTGGTTCCCGATTTCCCGATATGATCCATTTGTGCTTTATCCCCTCCTGGATATGCTCTAGTCATGTGATCGGCCTTTATATGACCGCAGTCATACCTTTTATCGGGGTTCAGGGGTTCGAATGTCGAAATTCACTAAACCTCTTGTCCATGGAATCCCCGATTTCCCGATTCTCAATTTTCCGATGGATGACTTTTCCTTTCAATAAATTTCCCAACGATCGCGATTGTCGCCACGCGTCCTCTAGGATGGACGGTCCTTTCCGCTTCGGGATTTTCTTCGTGGAAATTCCTGATGCCTCGTTATGACGAGATGACGTCAGTTGGGTCCCACATGGAGCTCTCCTCCTTTCGGAGAATCGGGATTCGCGATTTCAAAATGCAAGTTCCCCTTGTCCCCAAGACTCACGAAATGTCGATCCCCGACTTTCTTCGGACTTCTAACACACGTCCCAAGTGGATGGACGGTTCATATTGAACCTTGGGTCTCGCCAACTGCAAAATCAAAACACTTACCTATGTGAGTCCCGATGATCGAAATGTCAATGGGCTTCTGATCTTGTCCACATGTTCCAACTGATGGACAACTCCGATCGTTTACATGGTTTCCAACAAGAATTTTCCTGATCTCTTGCTCACAGGACTTCCAATTTCGCGAATGCCAAAACTTCGATGGAGTCTTCCCTTTCAGGACTTTTCCCGATATCTTAGATCTTCGCCACGTGTCCCCTCAAGATGGGCGGTCCTGATTCAACCTCTGGATTTCAAGACTTTCGATGCCCCAATGACACAAGTTCTTTGTCAATTTAAAACCCCGGTCTCTGAAATGCCGACGGGCTCTCGATGATTGCCACCTGTCTCCTCAAGATGGACGACTCAGATTGATTCCGGGATTTTCACTCTGAAAATTCCCGATCACTCTTCCTCGAGATTCCCGATTTCACGAATGTCGAAATTCCGATGGTCACGCCTCTCGTCGGAACTTTCCTCCTCCCATTCATGAAGCTTAAACTCCTTGCAACTCCTGGTTAATCCAATGGCTGACGGGTGTTTGAATGAGATCTGACGGTCAACAATCTCTGGAGCTTGAACTCTGAACGCAGCCGTAACCCCCTCACTTCTCAGGCAGATCTAACGGCTGGCGGGATTTCACTAATCCTCCCCTCAGACTCCTAACCATTGATCTCTTCCCTTTGATGATTTCTCCAAATGATCTGAGTGTTCCATCCCAACCTTATCCGCCACGACGCAAACTTACAACTCCTTTCTTAATACTTCCAGTCGCAACTTTTCAGCGCTGTCCTTAAATGGATTAAAAGGCCTTATCCCTCCTGAGCTTCTCAAGCTTCTCACAACTTCAAGCCTAATAAAATACTCTGGCATGCACTCCTTACGCAACCTTCAGACACCTTCAAATGTCAACTACTTCGACTCTGTGCACACCTGCAACAACAGTCCTTCGATATTTTGCTCAGGTTTGCAACCCTGGAAATTTCCTTGGCCTGCACACTCCTTGCAAGGCATCTGTGCCCTACTGCACTCTGAGAAAATGAGAACAAATGCTACCTCTCCTGATATTTCAGAGACAACCCTCTGAACTCCTTGTTGACGCACTCCTTGCAGACAATTCAACTGCACCCCTTGCAGGAATCTTGCTCAGACAGAGAAACAATTGAAGCTCATTCCTTCTTCCTTCTAGACTTCAAACTTAGACCATGAAATCACATACACAGCATATAAAAGAAAATTTATAACAGGAAGCAAACATTCATGAGCATATCATTCAGCATCAACACACAGAGAATAAACGCGAAACCATGAATTTGAATCAACCTCTTTCTATTAATCCAAATATCAGTACATGGGTGTTCTTACTCAACTCTCTGCTTCTCTTCTATGCTCCAATGCTTCTATCTATGATGATGTTACAATGCACAATGAGGGTGTCTATATCCCGTTTCCCTCTTGCGCTCTACAACTGTCTAATCTAGAATTAAATTCTATCTACCTGCATTAACTACTTTAAATGCCTTCTACCTACTAAGGACGAGAGAAAATCGCTCAAGGTATTTTACAATACATAAGTATGCATCTCCTTAACTATCACATTTAAGTTTGGCGCATCCACTCTTCAAAAGTTTTAAACAATTTAACATATGCTCAAAATGTGTGGCGCTTTCCCCCACACTCGCTTGATGTTGACGATGCTCCTGCATCATACTCCCTCGCTTGAAAATTTTCATGGGCTCCTGTCCATGAGCTCCTACATGGTATGTCCATGCTTCTGTATCTCTGTTTCATTCTCCCAGCTAGCATCTTCAACTGGATGGCCCCTCCACCTGACCAAATATTCGAAGTATTCTTTTCTTCTAGTCTTCTTGCTAATTCTTTTATCTAGTATGCTTTCCATTTGTGGCTTCACTGCAACTGGAATCTGCTTTTTCCACTGAACCTATGATTGTTCATCACTTGTTCCTACTTCCTCATCTTTGTATGGGTACAAATCTGAGATATTGAATATCGGAGAAATTCTGATCCCATCAGGTAATTCAATCTCATAAGCATTTGCCCCAAATTTCTTCAAGACCCTACATGGCCCGATTTTCTTCATCTTCAATTTATTATATGTTCCTCTCGGGAACCTTTCCTTCCTCAAATGTGCCAGAACCAGATCACCAACCTCAAACTGAAGTTGTCTTCTGTGTTGATCTTCTCTACGCTTGTACTCCTTGCTTGAATTCTTCAATCGCTCCTTCACCTGGCTGTGAAGTTCCTTCATCGCTTCTGCGAAATCTTCTACACTAGCACTTCTAGTCGCAGTCTGTTCTGAATCCCTCAATTTATAAATTTCTCTCAGCTGCATGCCATAGACAACCTGAAATGGACTTTTCCCTATGCTCTTGTTGACTGAGTCGTTATACGCAAACTCTGTCTGTGGTAATATATTGTCCCACTGGCTGTGGTGTTCTGTTACCAGGCTTCTCATCAAGTCTCTCAGACTTCTGTTCACCACTTCTGTCTTTACATCCGTCTGAGGATGACAAGATGAACTAAACAACAAGTTAGTTCCCAGCTTCTTCCATAATGTCCTCCAGAAGTGCCCTATGAACTTCGTATCTCTATCCGAAACTATGCTCCTTGGTAAGCCGTGAAGTCGAATGACTTCTCTGAAAAACAGGTTCGCAATGTGAGTTGCGTCACTGGTTTTCTGACATGGGATGAAATGTGCCATCTTGGAAAATCTATCCACCACCACAAAGATTGAATCACAACCTCTTTGTGTTCTAGGCAACCCTAATACAAAATCCATGCTAATTGCATCCCACGGCCTCTCTGGTATGGGAAATGGTTGATAGAATCTTGCATTCTGTCTTCTTCCCTTCGAATGCTGCAAAACTCTGCATCTATCCACGAATCTCTTGACATCTGCTCACATTCCCATCCAAAAATATGACTCGTTCAACTTTGTGAACGTCTTGTCGTGACCAAAGTGCCCTGCCAATCCTCCACTGTGTTTCTCCTTTAACAGATTCTCCCTCATGGAGAATTTTGGAATACACAGTTGATTGCCTCTGAACAACAACCCTTCTTGGATCATGTATTCGGCCCACTGGCTTCTATCCCTGAGAACTGGATTCTCAGTTGCTTCATATGCCTCCTTAAAATCTGGATCATCTCTGTACATGTCCCTGAGATCATCAAAACCTAACGTTTTAACTTTGAACTCCTGCAACAACAAACAATTCCTGCTCAAAGCATCAACAACTTTGTTAGCAGTACCAGAAATATGTTTAATCACAAAAGTGAAATTTTGCATATATTCAACCCATTTGACATGTCTTTGATTCAACTTTTCTTGTTGAGTCACAAACTACAGTGCATGATTGTCACTGTACAAGACAAACTCTTTGGGTATCAAGTAATGCCTCCATTTCTTCAGTGCATGTATGATAGCGTAAAATTCCTTATCGTAAGTGGAATATTTCAACTTTGCTTCATTCAGCTTCTCGCTAAAATACGCTATTGGTCTGTCTTCTTGACTCAAGACTGCTCCGATTGCAAATCCGCTTGCATCGCATTTCACTTGAAATGTCTTTTGAAAATTAGGCAACACCAGAATTGGTTGTTCCGTAATTTTCATTTTCAACAAGTTAAAACTCTTCTCAGCTTCTTCTATCCAGTGAAAAGATTTATGTCTTTTCTTCACTGTGTCCATCATCGTTGCGCTAATTCCACTGAAATTCCTAATGAACTTCCGGTAGAAACTATCCAATCCGTGAAAACTTATCACCACAAATATGCTCTTCGGTGATGGCCAATTCTTGATCACCTCCACCTTATCTGGATCCATCCTCAATTTGTCTGCAGAAATAACAAATCCCAAGTAAATGAGCTATGTCTTCATGAATGAGGATTTCTTCATGTTTATCAACAGCTTCTCCTGCTGCAATTTCTGCATCACTGTAGCCAAATGCTTCAGATGCTCCGTTGTTGTTTTACTGAAAACCAATATGTCATCCAAATACACAATGACAAATTTCTCGATGAACTCCTTCAGGACTTCGTTCATCAACCTCATGAAGGTACTTGGCACATTTGTTAAGCCAAACATCATAACAAGCCATTCATACAACCCTTCGTTAGTTTTGAAGGCTGTCTTCCATTCATCACCTTCCCTCATACGAATATGATGATATCCACTCTTCAGGTCAATCTTCGGAAAAAAAAATTCTCCACTTAAACAATCCATCAGATCATCCATCCTTGGCAATGGAAATCTATACTTGATGGTTATCTTATTAATGGCTCTTGAATCAGTGCACATCCTCCAACCTCCGTCTTTCTTCGGACTAAGTACTGTTGGAACAACACATGGACTCAAGCTTTCTCTGACCAAACCTTTGTCCAAAAACTCTTGGACTTGTCTTTTTATCTCTTCATTCTCCTGCGGCGTCAGTTTGTACAAAGCTTTGTTTGGAAAAATGGCTCCTGGTATGAGATCAATATGATGGCTCACACTTCTGATCGGTGGCAACGAACGAGGTAATTCATCCACTACTATATCAGCGAACTCTTCCAACAGTTCCTGAACTTCTTCTGGTAAATCATCCACTCTTGTGCTGGTCAAAACAATCTTCGGTTTTCTAACCACAAAGAACTATGGATCCTCCTTCTTCTTCACCTCTGTAAGAAGTTCCTTCCCACTCATGAGAAGTACTGTGTTTCTTACTTCCGGCTTCACCTCCTTATCTTTGATTGGAAGCAACATATGAGTTCTCCCATTCTTTTCTAAGGTGTATGTGTTCATCTTCCCATCATGAATCACATTCCTGTCATATTGCCATGGTCTACCCAGCAATAGATTACAAACATCCATAGGAATGACATCACATAATATCTTATCATTATACCCTCTTATCTTAAATTCAACTAAACACCGTTTAGTGACATTTACCTGATGTCCTTTTTGTAGCCATGAAAATCTATATGGACTCGGATGTTCAATCATCTCCAACTCCAGCTTTTCTACCATCTCAGTAGATATGAGATTATTCGTGCTACCACTGTCCACAATGACCTTTCATACCCTATCTTTGGTTTTGAAAGCAGTCCTTTAAAGACTGTTTCTTTGGGCTGAGCTCTCGACTTCCTTTTCGGGTGTCAAAAGAAATTTTCACAGCATCAATGATCTTCCACCTTTAGCGTCTTCTGCCTCAACATCTCTCCCTTGTGCTTCGGCGATGTGAGTCTCTCCACCCTCTTTCTTTTTATCATGACACTCATAAGACTTGTGCCCATTCTTTCCACATGTGAAGCATTTTATTACTCCACCTCTTCCTCTTCCTCTACCTCTAATATGAGGAAAAGTATTATTATCAGCATACCCTCCTCTCTACTCAGTATGTTTCCCTCTCTGTTCAACATATTGCCCACACTGTGAATTTCCACCTCTCTCAGTTCGAGTCTGAGGTTTCTTCCAGTCTTCCTTGGGCTTCTGATTTATATCTTGGACAACTGATTTTCCCCTGGCTTGGCTTCTTCCTCGGCCTCTCTGACCTTTCTTTCGGCTCAGCTTCTCTTCTGCTTTCAGAGCCATCTAATAAGCATCTTCCACCGTTCGGATGGTAACCATGCTCATCTCATCCTGGATATCATATCTCAGGCCATTCATGTATCTGGCAACTTTTTCATCATCGCTCTCTCGATGACCTGCTTTGATGTTCAGTTTGTAGAATTCCTCAGTATATTCCTTTACTGTCATCAGTTTCTGTCTCAGGTTCTGCATCCTCTTGAACAGAGTAATCTGGTAATCCCTAGGGATGAATTTTGCCTTCATCTTTGCAATCATCCTGTCCCAGCTCTTAATTTTCTGCTTGCCTTTGCAGCGTCTATCAGCTTGTAGTTCATCCCACCACAATGTTGCATGTCCCTTTAATCTTGTGACAACATGCTTGACCTTCTTGTCTTCTTCGACATCTTCATAGTCGAAGTATTTGTCCAGAGCTCTAATCCAGTCTAGAAGCTCCTCTGCATCCAAGTTTCCTTCATAAACTGGAATGTCCATTTTCGCTTTTGCACCCATTCTGGCAATATCTCTGATCAAACATTCGTTTGATGCATCTTCGGCTGCAACTTATTCTTCATGTTCAGCCTCTATTTCACTTTCGAAATCACTTAGATCCTGAGGACTGACTGTGCGTATTTGCGTTGTCTCCATGTCTTTGAGTCTGGCTCGTAGATCACGCATCTCTCTCTCCATAACTGGATCAGTCATCTGCCTGCCTCTTCTCCGCGGCATTTCCCTCTCCTCTTCGGGATTGGGTGATTGTCTATCTCTTCTTCTAGGCGGCATGATGAATCTTCTTCTTCTCCGCTACAAAAAGAAAAGAACTTTTCTGGGGCTCTGATACCAAGCTGACGCAGACCATACCCCTTGCCTCAGCAAAAGGCCCCTGCACTGACCTCTCGGTCTTTAAGGATCGTTCAAATTTCACCCCGAGCCAGAGAGGCTCCTTTGATTCCCCCCTAGAATCATTATTCAAATCTGACCCACGGGTCTTCTTCGCACCTTGCAGCCTTGTGGTCCGGTCTCTCTCCGTTCACCACATAAAGTCACAATCAGGTTTTGGGTTTTCGAAATCCCGATGTCACGACCCTTTGGTTCCCGATTTCCCGATATGCTCCCTTTGTGCTTTAGCCCCTCCTGGCTATGCTCTAGTCATGTGACCAGCCTTTATATGACCGCAGTCATACCTTTTATCGGGGTTCGGGGTTTCAAATGTCGAAATGCACTAAACCTCTTGTCCACGGAATCCCCGATTTCCCGATTCTCAATTTTCCGATGGATGACTTTTCCTTTCGGGAAATTTCCCGACGATCGGGATTGTCGCCACGCATCCTCTAGGATGGACGGTCCTCGCCACTTCGGGGTTTTATTCGTGGAAATTCTCGATGCCTCGTTATGACGAGATGACGTCAGTTGGCTCCCACATGGAGCTCTCCTCCTTTCGAAGAATCAGGATTCACGATTTTTAAATGCAAGTCCTCCTTGTCCCCAAGACTCACGAAATGCCAATCCCTAAATTTCTTCGGACTTTTGACACATGTCCCAAGTGGATGGATGGTTCAGATTGACCCTCGAGTCTCGCCAACTGCAAAATCAAAAAACTTACCTATGTGAGTCCCGATGATCGAAATGTCGATGGGCTTTCGATCTCATTGTTATAACCCTAAATTGCACCACACATGCTTACCTGGAATCAGGCCATCTCATATCCCTTCATTGCCAAAACATCTATTGAACAACCTCTTTGAAAATCCTCTTAGGTAAAGGCACACGCTCCCTAACCCACTACTGCATGCGGGTGAACGTTGGCAGGCCTACTACATCCCGTGTTTACCTAACAAAACACAAAAATAGGAAAGTTACCGACGGGACAAAAAGATATGGGTCAGTTAACTGAAACTCCCGGCCATGAATGGCCAAGAGTTCGTCAAAACCCTAGCTCCTTCTAGCCTATAAAAGAAGGGGTAGGGGTACCATTTGGAGGAGGAAAATTATAGCGAAGAATACCTGCCCATTTGCCGAATCCATTTGTCCCAACCCTTTAGCCTTTCCTCAAGCCTAAGAAGAATTAACGCAAAGCAGTTGGAGGACAAAAGAAGAGGAGGAGCCCAGGATCAGGATCAAGGAGCGGTGGTCGGTCTCGACTTTGATTGTAAGTTGATTCATTTTGAAAATAATAAAAGAATACTTTTCCCGTCCCAATGCATGAGTTATCTATGATTTGTGTAATTTATGCTTAATTTCTAACCCTCAAGTAGAAAAGTAGCATGCATGCGTAGTGTTTTGTCTTGATTGCAGGTTATCTTTGGAAGGAGCAGCGCAAGTAAGCGGGCAAAGTGCAACGAAGGATCTACACCAAACATCAGTAAAAAGGTTAGTAGTTCCTTTCCATGCATGTATCGTGAAAGAGGGGTTTAAGTTTTGGGTGGTAGGTTAGAAAGTCATTTCTTTATGGTCAAAATCTGCATGCAAGTTTGACCCTAGTTTGCTAGTCCGTAGGGTATTTTTTCCCAACAACAGAATTGGCGACCGTACTGGGGAAGATACTCTTTAGGGTTTCCAGATTTAGTCAAGGTTTTTGGGTAGTTTAAAGGATTAGATTTTCTGTTTCTTTGTTTATCTATTTTCTGTTAGGTTAGAGCTAGCAGGGAACCTGGTTCTTTATACCAGTTTTTCCTTGATTGTTGCTTGACGATAATTATCGGGACACACAGAGGTACACGCAGCCTGCAGAAGGCCTGCACGCGTGTACCCGCACCCTAATCTCTTACAGCACGCGTGTAAACGCTAGCTATAGAGGTTTCAGTAGCATGTAGGAGTCAGAGAGCTTGAGAGACAGTCCTCCTCTTCCCTGTCAGAATTATACATTCTCAGGGGGATTTTTGGATCCTGTCTAAGTCTTACTGGTTCACAGTCTTGTCTCAGTTTGCTTTATGGTGTTTTGTTATTCTTTGCAATTATTTGTCTTTTTTGTTGGAAGAAGCATCCAAGCCTTTAAGAGACCCTGGTTATCAATACCAGAGGCCTCTTCCTAGTCTGGGATGCCTGTGTTTATTTTTGTCTTAGATTTTATACATACACGCGGCCTGTGCAAGTGCAGCCCGCGGGTACACATGCTCTGTGGTAGCTCAGCACACGTTTGTACGCATGTTGTCTCAGTGACATAGGCGTGCTTGACATTCTGCTTTTCAGTTAAGGTGGGGCAGTAAACCCCTCCTGTGGTGAGAAGTGTTCCTCTCAGGTGTTTGAGTCTTGGGTTGCACAGTCAGTAGGTTAGGGCCTCTTACCCTTAGCCTGTTTTTTCTTAGTTGATAGTTGATAGAGAAGATAAAAAGAAAAGAAAAATTTTGTTTTATGGTTTTTAGACAAGCGTAAGAGTCTTTGCTTTCTTGATTGCCATTGTGTGTCTTTTCTCTGATTCTTTGCGATCTGCGCTTTAAGCCAGAATTTCATTTTTTCTTGGTTTTAGGCTTGTCGGTATTTTCCCTTTGTGGCTTGATTTGCATGTAAATAAAAAAAAGAAAAAAAAAAAAACTTTTCATTTTCTTCTTTGTTTGAAGATTGTGTTTCTGCATCAATAGCTAGGAAGAAGTCTTTTTGTTCATAATTTTTTACAGTGCATGTAGAGCATAAGTAGCTCGCAGATTGAGCGGAATTCCTTTATGTTTGCTGCATAAAATCTTAGAAAAATTGAAAAGAAAAAGAAATCTTTCTTTGTGAAAAGTTGTTGGTTTTTGCATTTAGTAAAAGTCTTTTGTTTCCAACATTTTTCATTCGTTTTTGCTTTGAGTCTTTACACATCATCAGTTTCAATTTCATATCCCGTGACGTAAAAAAGACCATAAAGGCAACGCTAATTTAAAATTTATTAGACTTTTTTGTTTGTAGGGTTCATACACTAGTTCAGGACTAGGGCCTTGGATTAGGTTGGAGAGGAAACTCTCCAAGGCCACTCAAAACCAAACATTGGAGTCTGTGATAGGGAGTGTAGAAGTCCATTTTCGTGGAAGTTATCCGGGACCCCCCTCTAACACAGGGGA
>SNQJ01S0031365.1:109232-134452 GCA_010110895.2 Picea sitchensis
CATAAAGGAAAGAAAATTGTACATCACATGTAAATTAAAACACATCACATTAAAGGCATCATCATGTACAAAGGTTTTGGCACTGTAAAAACTCGAAACTGTATATATATACATAGTGTGACTGAAATGTTTTGATTACATCAAAAAAATATTTAGAAGAGCAAAATGTTGGGTCTTTACACCCATACAACATCACCTGACAAGTCATACAAAAATACAATCACCAGAGAGATTCTAATCTCCCTGCACTACATTGTGCTGAGAGTAACATATCACTGCACACACTACGCGTCTCAGTAGAGAATTAACATTCTCTGGCACTCCCACAGTGTGCCTCTGTAGATGTAAAGGCACTTCTCCCCTCCGTAGAGGAGGAATTCCCATCGTGAGGCCTTGAAGGTTTCTTTCAACCTCCCGGAGACCTATTACCGGTGCCCCCGGATCTACTACAACCGGAGCACCCCCACGACGTCCTGGTATCGGTATCTCAGCCGGGCGCACTGCTCCCTTGTCTTCATGTTGAAAACAATACATCCATTAACAACTCTTCTACGTACTCAAAATATATATATATACATCAAAAACTTAAAAAATAAAAACTAGACAAGGTGTTTCTTAGTGTCTCACCTGACACATCCCAATCTTCCCCCGTGGGTAGAATCAAATCCATGCTTATGCGAAATTCCACCTCAACATATGGGAAGTCTTCTATCCAAAGATACTGGCATCTCATCCAAGCGAAGAAGTCACCGGTGAAACGGAACTCTGACTCTGCTACTAGCCTCGGAGACAGACTAGTCCACCTCTCCATCCGTGGTTCTTCCACTGGTCGCACTGCCAATGCTATTTGAGGCTACATCTGGGGGATGCGCTCTAAGAAAAATGAGACTAGAAAAGAGCCGTATCCGAACTTTTTCTGCCCCATCCTACACCGCAAAACCTGTTCCTTCACATTCTGAAGGAACCCTGCGCTCCATTTAAACAATGTTGGCTCCAAACACTGTACGCCATAAGCTACCTGTGATCTCGACGCTAGATCTGTGCTAGTGCTTCCCGTCACACTCGTGATGGCAAACAAAATGGACCGAAGGGGTAACTCTCTGATATCCTTGATAGGGATTCTACCCCCCACCAATCTTTCTCCTGGGACACAATGACGTTCCATATACATGCCCACTTGCTCAGGAAGCGTCCTCTGTCCGGAAAAAGATATAGGAACCCCTCTTTTCGAGAGGCCAGTCAAGAAATATACGTCTTCCAACTCGATGGTTAGAAGCTTTGTTCCGATCTGGAACCCTTGCTCCGCGACATCCCACAAGTTGATTATGTGCTCATGTAGAAGAATCTCCTTCTTCATCTTTTGCAATTTGAAGAATTTCAGTAGGCCACAAGATCTCCGCAAAGCATCCAAATCATCGATCTCATGCTTTCGTTCTTTCCACTCGATCATGGTCACCGAAATCACCTACGAACAAAAACAAAGAATTTCATTATTCAATTTTTCAGCAATTTTGTCAATTTCTTAAGCAATTTAAAAACATGAAATCTAATACCCACACTATTCAAAAGAGGCCACGCCCTCCTTTTATCACTCAACAATTATCACGCAACAACAAAACGTTTTTAAATGAAAACAATTTCCATAATGGCTGCGTGGGCGTATTTTTGAGTTTTCTATGACTTCTTTGACAAAAACGACCCATCTACTCAAGTGTCAAGGCGTTAGCATCTTGGCTATCACTTTCTAAAAACGTTTTTGCAAAAGAATGTCTTATTCCCATCATTTTTAATAGAGGTCGATTTGATCTTTTTTGGAGCGACCTAGGTCTTCATTTTTTAAATTAAATACTGCTATGAAAATGAATATTAAACCATGTAATTGAAAGAAGGGGAGATGAAGATCTACCTGGTCCAAACGGCAAGAGAAACGGTCAACCGTAGATCCGGTATCAAGCAAAACAAGGTCCACCTCCAAAATGAGAATCTTCACTGCTACAAATCCTTATGCAAAATGAAATGGTAAATGAAGATTTTTCTTGTATTACTATTTATAAATTTTCATTTTTTATAAGGTATAGTTATTTATGGGTTTCTCTGACAATATAATGGCTTCACTAAACCACTGGATTGCAGTTTTGACACTACAGGTTTCCAAGCAGTTTTGATCATTTGTTTACCTTGTCACATCCATGAGCATAGTCTTAGTTCGTTTTCAAGCTCGAAAACATGAGAACGCACCGGGTAGACTTTTATCTCTTTTTCGGACCCGCATGGACACACGAAAAAGGAACCCCCTGGAGTCATCTTTAAACTCTTTTCAAACTCTCTAAATATGAAAATATCGTCGAGTGACCTTGCTTCCTTTCACACTCGTTAAAAGGTTCAAAAGGGCATCTTTCGAGTGATAGTTTATCTCTTTTTTGGTCTCGTCAGACTACTATACGAAAAAGGAACTGAGAGAGTTCTCTTTTAAGTGTTTTTTCCAAACTCTATAATCATGAAAAACCTTCGAGTTTTCTATCTTTGGACTCACTAAAACACACGTCGACAAAACCATATGGGATAGAACCCTTACTTCTTCCAGTTCATTAAGCAAAGGAAGAGGAACTTACCGAAGGTGAGTTATATCGAGCATGTGTTATCCTCCTCGAGCTCATTAAATAAAAAAGAGGTACTCGTCTATCTGGATGGGGGAAAATTTGAAAGAAGGAAGCCAAGCAGTCTCTTGAGAACATTACCAAGTAATTCTTAGAGTCGCCCTTGAACATGACACTTTGTCATTTGCACACATTATAATCCGTTGAACCTCTACACTAAGCCAATCCTTTGAGTTTCTTTCACTCCTTTGGGTCACCTGACGTAAGTCACAACATCCACTGCATCATCAAGTTTTGGTCCATGTCATGTTTTTGTTGTTGTGCCTTAGTGTTCAAGGGAAGTATCCGCCTATAGAGTCAGCCATCACAAATATCTTGTCTCAAAACCCATATCAGTCCATGTTCATTTGATCTACCAATTACATCTCTATGTCCGTTTTGTGTCGTTGATGGGGGATGCATCAAGGCCCTCCTTCGACAAGCCTATTCCTGTCGACCTCAACACATTATCCAGGAATTAGGCTTAGAAACCAGTTAGTACTTTGGGACCTGCATGCCTCAATGGCATACCTCCTCACATTCGACAGTGGGTTTACATCATTGACCTCTGATTGGATGATTCCACGGATGTTCGACTCCAGCTCATCCATTCACATTCGTTGGAATGTACTATGGTACCTTGGGAATCATTGACATTAATGATGATCTCCCTCGTGCTTGTTAACGGTTTACACCATTGACCGGTAATCAAGTGGTTTATGCCATGTTCGACATTAGGACATCTATTCACATGGTTAGATTCGTACCACATTGAGATCAGTAAGAAGACCCTGGGCTGAGTGATCACTTTGATATGTACTTTTCCTAGGTTGCGAAGGAGTTTCTCTTGGACAAATGATACATACACTGTTAGATAGATCCACTTTGTATTGGTCGTGGTTATGTCTTGTCATCTCGTAGATCCACTGTGTATTCTTTGTGGCTACGATCAGTTCAGGTCATCAGAGTATAGATCCACATTGTATCTTCGGTGGCTATACCTTTTTATCAATACAATTATGGATCCACAATGTATTTTATGGCGGCCATATATTGCAAGTCTTGATCGCCCAAGCATAGGTATGCCTGCCTTGGGTTTTGAAACATGTCATAATATGTGTTGGATGTTTGTGTGCATATTTCGTCAGGTTCTCTAGTCTATACCCTTGCTTGAAAGACTACAAAGCATTTCAGTTATCAGTTCTCATATTCTAACTTCATACTTTGGGGGGAAATCTGTTACACATCAACATTACTTGATTTGATAAGTGTCGCAAGTGTCGCATGTTCCTCACAACTGTCGCAAGTGTCGCATGTTGTTCACAAGTGTCACAAATGTCAAACAAAGCATATTGCCACGATGACGACACTAAGGAGACACTTAGAATACCTCAAACACTTGACTTGAAGAAAGAGAATGGCTAACTGAAGTCAGGTATCTCTTGCCACCTGAAAGGAGCTCTCAAACTAGGGTTTTAAGGGAGAGCGCTCCCCTATCTCACCCTTAGGAGCGATGGCGCTCCCCTATAAGGTGCTAGGGAGCGTTATAGCACCAAACTTCCCCTCTGCAGGAGCGCTATATCATTTTAGAGCGCTGGCACCCCCCTTGAGCCTACTAGGGAGTGCTATAGCGCTCTGATGCCCCTTTTGAGGGAGCGTTGTCTAATCTGGGCAGTAGTTGATCTGTTGAGGAGAATAAGGGGAGGATCTTTCAAGTTTGGAAGGCAGTTGCATTCAAATTCCTGGTTCAATCATGATCTTAGGAGAATATCCTTGATCTAAGGAGGGAATTCCTCAACTTACCCTAAAGATACCTCAAGAGGTTAAGCCTCTCTAAACCTATATAAGCAGGCTCTATCATGGTGGAAAGGGGGGAAGAATTGCAAGCATGAAACCTATGATCTCATAGGAAACACATGGTGAACTGGAGGAGAGTAATTAGTGAAGCTGCTGTCATCCGGGTCCTGGATATTTTGAGCAAGGGTTAGACAAAGGGGACTTGACGAAGTTGTCGCATTCGCATCTACGATTGTAAGTTACTTCCGCCATTGTTCTCATCAATATGACACGCTTGGCCTGTTTCTTTCTAGTTTGTGTTTGATCTTACATGAACTTGTCGCTAATAGATAGATCTATTTTCAAGCTAATATAAATAGAGTAGGAAGTGGTCGTACTATTGCTTGTCTACAGGGCTCATCGAGGAGCGAAAGATTGGATCTCAACTCGGAGCGTGCAGGGACAAACGCCGGTAAAAGGTACTTCTTTTCTCCTTCCTCCTCATGCATTAGTTTGTATAGATCTAAAAGGAAGTCAGTGTCCACGTTAAGCATCTTCTGTCTTAAGAGTTAAGAGTCTAGCTCTCAAGAGGAGATCTACCTATCCGCAGGGAGATTTTCCTTCAACAAACATAGGCAATGGAGAAAGAAGTAGTGAAGTTGAGAGAAGAGATGGATACAAAGGCAAAGCCCATTCAAGAGGCAAATCCTCTTGTTGATCTAGAAGCATAGGATGACCTAGTAGCCTTCTACAAAAAATTTCCATATTTGTGCTCTCTTATGTGTGTCTAAACCCTAGACCTCTCGACCTTCACTCCCATCATAACCTATTGTTTCCCCTCTCCCCCCCCTCCAAGCTCACAAAAAAATCCACTCCCTTGAGGTTTGTGAAGAGACTATTCTTCACCCCTAATGTGAAACTCCCTCCATTGACCCCAAGCTCAAGACTTTAGCCCTCACGAAAAGAGGTCTCAACAATAAATTTATAGGTCTTTGGCCCTCCCCTAAAGCAATGGATCTTTGGATGTAGAAAAAACCAATTCAGTCTAATCAAAGGTAAGATGTCATACTATTTATGTGACAAAGGTTTTTACACCCCTTTTTGAATTAAAGAAAGATAGAGATCTCATTTTTTAGAACAAGCCATATTTCATGGGCCTGAAAGCTATGTTCTTGAATTCATGGACTTCAAATTTCAACCCTAAAGTTGATGTGCCATCAAAGATACCAGACTAGGTTTGATTCCAAATTCTTAGTTAGATGTGGTATGATCATTTATGAAATTGTTATTCCATATATGTATGAACAATATCAAGCTATTGAATTGGCATTTTTACAAGATACATGTATAAGAATGTATATACCAATACCATGAATTGTGGAGAAAGTTGACAATTAAAATCAGATATCACGTATGTGCAAGCTACAACATGACTCAATCATCCCCATAATGAATCATGCTAACTTGTTAGGGGCGAGATGAATCAATGCTAAATGGTCCGTTGAATTTAATTTTGCATAGATTCGTGGATTTTCCAATGTGAGGGATGTGATTGAATTGGTTACCCACCCGCTACGATGATGAAAAATTAGATAACTTGGATCAGACCACCCTGGTAAAAAAGAACAACAAGTTCTATACCAATACTCCTACTCCTTGATAAGATAATAGGGAATATATGTATTAATAACATATGCATATATCTATACGTTATGTTATAATATGTATTCTAAATTGATTTTTTGTATGGTTCGATTGTCACATCTCCCCCTTCATTGTTGAAACAATGATTCCGTGGAAGCTATAGAAATTGGTCAAACAATTTTTAAATGGACTTATCCCATTTTGACCATTGGTGGATGTAATAAAAAATATATATCATATGGTTTAGCCTCCAACCAATTGTGGATGTGCAAAACAAGAAAATTATTTTTAATGAGGGAGTTAGAAGACCATTGGTGGATGTAATAAAAAAATATATCATATGGTTTAGCCTCCAACCAATCGTGGATGTGCAAACCAAGAATAGTATTTTTAATGAGGGAGTTAGAAACTAGTTGTTACAAATTTTTCTATATAAGGCTAGCTACTCTCATTTTTTTTTGTTGTTGAAACTTTGTGAGATCATAATGCCATTTTATAGAACTCAATTCTCTTGTGTCACTGTGGATTATTTGTTGTAATGCTTGCTTTTCTTGATCTTGGATATTTGTAATTGTGTTCTTGATAGGGGTTCTTTAGGAGACTTGCAAAAGATATTCAATCAATCCATTGAGGGGCTACATAGTCACATGGAAGAGAGGAAGATGGGCCTTTGTCTCCTTGGTCTCTTTGTGGGATCCAAGGGTAATACACCCAAGTTGTTGGAACAACTCCTTTGGGAGTAGCTTCAACCAAGTGGTCTATTATCTCTTCTATCCAAGTTGATTGGTATCTTGGAAACCATTCTGTAGAGGATCTTTCCTAGAAAGATCCAAGGAAGAACCCATCTATCGGTAAAATCTCTAGCATTGGGGGTGATAATGATTCCACTCCAAACCAAATTGTCTAGAGATCTATCCGGCCAATCTTAAGCTCAAGGGGCCATAATTGCACAAACCAGAGACACCACAAGGTAAGAATTAAAGGTAAGAAAAATATATCAATTTATTCAACCATTTTAATTATAAATATTCTCTCCCCAGATGGAGTGACACATGGAGTACACGCGTCAATGGATGGGGCAAATATGAGGGTAGTTAAATCCCCTCGCCACCACCCTCCTCCCCTATCCAGTCATGATGTCTAGTTTTCATGTCTGCCAAGGCTTAGTGCATTGGGTCTTAATGGAGACTCAGGCTCGGCTCCTTGACACCAGTATGAATCAACTAATGGCCATTACTCTTGCACTAATGGCTACCAGAGCCATCAACTCCTCCGTCCTCCTAGTCTTATCATCCTGTGGAAGGTCCTATATTGGGCATTCGGCCACAGTTCATGGTTTTATTCTATTTTCTTTGCTCCACACCCTGGGTTTCCATCCTCTGTCTCCTGTTCACACCACTGTTGATTCCATTCGACCTATGCTCTACTTATCCATGCCTCATGAGAGAGGTAAGTCTCGGTGAGGGAGAGCCTATTATAGCCGGTTTGGCAGGAAAAAATGCTCGAGACCAGCCTCTTTCGCTCTCATCCCAGGTGACATCTCAGACCACTCACCCTCCTATGATCATAATTGGAATGAGGTGTCTCAACCAAAGCCCTGTCCTTCAAGCACAAAGGGACTCCATGGAGGTTGTCCTATGGAAGAGGAAATTCTGCCCAACTGGGAGGAAATTCTGCCATTCTTGCCGACAACCACCTTGTAAAAACGACTGGCCACTTGCACCACCACCCCTTTCCAGAAGCCAACCGAGACAGGCTGCATTGTGGAAGAGGAAATCTCTCTTCAGGAGGAGCACTCAGGACATAATTATGTTGCCACTATGGAAGAGGACCCTGCCATGGATTTTGCCACTGCTAAGGATTTTTCCACTGCTACCATGGAAGAGGACCCTAGAACAAACTGGGATGACAACGATGTTGAAGAGCAGGCTCACCTGGCTCCCAGCTCTTACAGGCTTACGGAAGACCACCTCATATTGATCTTCGAGATGCGCAAGGATTTGGCATAGCAACAACATAACCAACGCTTGGACGTCCTGTATGACTCCCTATCAAGCGAGCCTGTGAAAATTTGTTTCCTAACTTGCTGCCAACCTTTCATCTTCCGACTTTGCCAGAATGAATGCTCGGGTTTGCCTCATGTCTAGTGCTCTTACAGGTTTTTCTTTGGTCTTAGTGTTAATCTTTTTTCGCACCACAGACTCTGGTTCTGGATCAATAGTTGGGCGGGGAACTTAGTCCACCAATTGTTATGGTTTCCATGCTTGTGGCAGAACAGGTGGTGAGTCCCCATGTTTTTGACATATGTCTCTTTTTTTAAGGTTTATGAACAATGGTGTCCACACGTTCTGGTTTCCACTGCGGTGGAAGAACAAATGTGTGCTCTAGTCTATATTCAGACATGTGTGATTTTTGCTAAAGCAAGTTAATACAACAATTTTTTATTTACAAAATATATATATAAATATTCTCAATCATCTTTTATTACAAAAAATACAAAAAAATCATACCCTAGCTTTGTGTTTCAATTTTATCTTGATTAAGCTAGTAGATCTTGGGGTTTTTTCCTTGTGGGATTTCTCCCTACCCCAAGATAAATATTCTCTTGTATTATTTGATTTATTTAACATCTTTTACAAGGGTTTGTGTGAGAAAAAGTGTGCAGATATGCACTATAACAACCAATAAAACATTTGTATCTACACTTGGTTAGCAAAATTAAAGGGTATATTTCGTAAGTTTTACTTTCCTAAACCATTTTCTTTTAAATTCAAGATCTGATTTGCTTAGTATATATTTTTTTATTTCTGGTCATCATAGAACATAACTACAACCCAACAATTGAAATCTTTGGTTGTAGTAAATTTTGGGTTTTGAACCCCAAATCTGCAAAAGTAATTTCCAACTTTCTGGAAATTAAATGTACTGCAGCTATGAAGGTCCTTGGGATTAATAAACACTTACATGTTTCTTCCCTAGCCTTCTAACCCACATATCTAGTGATCTAGTGCATTTTTGCACTTGTGGGAGGCCCAAAAAGACCATTTTCCTAGTTGTTTTCTGTGTTTTATTTTGTTTTGCAGGTATGATTTAATAGGAAAGAAAGGAAATTACTCATTTTCATCCACTTTGGTCAAGCTACTACATTTCTAGTCATCCGAAAAAGTGGTAACAACATTCCCTTTATCTCTTGTACTTCATTTCATCATTATTTTGAAGAGTAAGGGTAAGATTAGCTTGTTGTTTGGTCATTCTATTTTATGCATTAGATTTTATTTCAACGAGCATTAAAATAATTAAATCCTACCTCTTTCACCATATCCCATCATTTAAGGCATTGATCTACTAATCAGTTGGGTAAGGTGATTGTGTTGTGTTATAGGGAAGCCTCCCAAAGCCTTTCGAGAGTGGGAGTTGGGATTGAATAGGGAGAGGATATGTGTTGTGGTGACATTGGGCACTTGTTCCTTGTGTTGCTCCCATATCAGTCTAAGACCTTGTAGGACTTCTATTTTAGGCGGTAACAGGTTCAAAATTGTAATGTCCCCCACCTCTTGATGAAGAGGTCTAGGAGGACTTAGTGGTCTAGGCATCCCAACTAGGCCTTAGTCTCACACAAAGGGGAAAAGTCAACCAAAATAATGTTATATTTTAAAGTTGACTTAAGAAAAAGGTAAAAAGGTTAAGAGAAGTAACTCAATGAAAGAATAGAGCGTTGGAGGTTGAGTTAGGAGTTGACTCTAGGGGTTAAGTTAACTCAACAGGGAAATAGAAAAGAAGTATAAAGAGAAGGCTAGGGCGCACCTCTCATTTCATCTTGGATATTTTGTATTTGCTTGTTGATGCTCTTGAGCATACAGTTTTGAGGGTTTTGATATTACAAACCCTAGAGAACAACTCAGTGGTGAAATATTCCACTCACCTTGTTCCAATCTTGGTCTCGGGGATGAAATACTCCACCCACACCATTCTACATTCATCATCTATTCAGGAGGACTAGCAGGGTCATACCAGTTAGGGATTTCCAGCAGGGGCACACCATTGGTTGAGGAACAGTTCGATCCAGCCTATAAAGGAAGATTTGGGAGATTCCAACATTAGGGTTTTGCTTGCAGGACCTTGCTCACCAATTTGGATACTTTCTTGAGGAGTTACCACATCCATATCATTGTCTTCATATTGGGATGGTTTTGGAGGAAAGAGGACGTTTTGGTGATTCAGTGATTCTCATATCTAGGAGGCTATACCTCAGATTTGACCTTGAAACTTCTGTCAGGGGTTTATGATTGCCTGGTCTATCGTCCTAGAGAGTTTCAGATGATTCAGAGACCTTATTCATCTAGGCCGAATTATTGATCATATTTAGGGTTTCAGGAGGGTCGTACCAGTTTAGAGTTTCTACAGTTGGAGGAGGAGGCATCAGTATTTGGGCTCCATACTTCGGGAGGTGCTTTCTCTTGCACTGATCTATTATTTTGTGGAGTTTGGTAGAATTTGGGAGTCTTATTATTCAGGAGGGCCGAACCCTTGGTCTCCACAGTCTTTAACAGGACGTACCAACAACTTGAGGCTTAGGCCAAACCCTAGTTTTGTATTGGAGCGTTCATCTTGTATTACAGCCTTTGGGAGGATTATCTTGTACTTCCGAGAGAATTTTGTATGCAACTCATATTCTTGTCTTGAAGCCATCTGAAGATATTCTAGATCTTCTTCTCTATTGTATCAGGTTCTTGCTTTCTTATAATAAATCTCAGATCTTGTTTGTGGTTCCATATCTTGTGTATTGTTGAGATCTTTATGTATTGAAATGCATCTTGAATAAATTGTGGATGAATAATTGAAATAAACCCTAAGTCTGAAATGTCAGTGGCCAACCTTCATACACAACATTAAAACCGTTAAATCAGGGGTAAGTTAGTGTTCCTAAGCGAAAAATTGGCTTGGGAACATTATAGTGGTATCAGAGCTTTGATCCTCCCATCCTGTGAGGATTAGCGCATGAAAAGGTACAATGGTATCTTTATGGGCCGAAGGAAGAAACAAGCAAGTGAAATAGAGGTCGATATGGAGGGTTCAGGTGATGATGAGCCCCAGGGCTTGGCTTACTTGGCACAAGAGTTTAATAAATCCATAAACCAAACAAAATGTAAATTGGTCGTCCACTTGTAGGAAAACTATGATATAACCCGTAGAGGACAAGAGAAAATCACTGAGACCTTGAAGAAGGTGGATGAAAACCTTAGGAAAGTGGATGAGAACCAGACTAGGATATGCAATCTATTGATGCAGATGACTCACAAGGGGAAAGGTCTAGAGACGTATGAAAATAGAGAGACCGGTGGATCACACGGTGGAAACAAGTATAATCCAAAAAAGGCCCCCAGGTATAATTCTGAACATGTTTTCTATCACCAATCCAAGGGAATCCATGGGTGGGGAACTCCACATGGACAGATGGGAAAAAGGGCTACCCCTACGCCGCACTTTCCCACATTCGCAGATGAATAGGTACAACATGATCAGGTGGATGACTTTGTTGAGAAGATGGCACAGTGCACTAGGGAGTACCATGAGTTGGATATGATGATTCAAAGGCAAATGTCCCTAGATCAATACTGTCAACTCAAATTCAGAAACAAGCCTAGGCCGAACCATAGGAGTAATTATGATTTTGAACTAGAGTAGGGAAGATGGAGATTCCTTACTTTGATGGTACGACCAAGATGACAACAAAGGCATGGGTACAGAAGCTGGATACTTATCTGCAACTTTACCCCATGAGGGAGATAGAAGCCATCAAATTTTCCACCATGTATCTAGATGGAAAATCTCGTGATTGGTGGTATCATGGATTGACCACACTAGGCCATAGTCAGATAGTGGCATATACAGAGTTCACTTAGAAACTCATTGACATATTTGATCAGGGGGATCCTAAGTTTCATTTCCGAGAGCTCACATAGCTCAGACAGACTGGAGAACCAGAGGTGTACATTGAAGAACTCCAGAGGCTAGCAGTCATGGTTCAGGATATATCACAGACCAGACTCATGATGCTCTTCACTGAAGGGTTGATGGAACCCTTGAAGGGTTGGGTAAAGGATTTTAATCCCACCAACCTATAGGATGCTATTTGGAGGACGAGGGACCTAGGACTAGTTGGAAAGCCGAAATTTGTGCCTAGACCACCTTTTAACATAGGAGGAAGAGATCACAGACCTCCAATGAACCAAGGAGGACATGACCCAAGGGGATTTGACAGAGGCAGAGGCAAGGTCGATGAGAACACCAGGAGGGAATTGAGGAGGAAGCAACTTTGCTTCACTTGCAAAGAGCCATGGAACCCATCACACAAATGCATGGGTCTTGGCCAAGTGCACTACACAGAGGTAACTTCAGACAATGAGGAAGAGGGGGATTTCGACCATATATAGAACTTGGAGGTAGATACCACAAAGACAACAGAGGAGGATACCATAGGTCATGACAGTACGGCTGAGGAGAAATCCACCTTGGCATCTATCAACAGAGTGCCCAAGTATTACACTTTTAGGATGAGAGGAGTCTTGCAGGGGAAAAAGGTGTTAGCCTTGATTGATGGGGGAGCCTCTCATAACTTCATTGACTTAGCATTGTTACGAAGGAGACATATACCCACAGTTTAATTTGAAGGCTTCAAGGTGGAGGTAGCAGGTGGGCGCACCATGCCTTGTGACAAGTACATTCCCGGCATGAAGCTTACATTGGGTAGGCATGAGTTGATACATGATGTCTATGTGATGGACATGTCGGATACCAACATCATCCTTGGAGTTTAGTGGCTCAGTACATTGGGGCCTATCACCACCAACTACAATACCATGGATATGTCCTTCATAGAGGAGGGTGGACAAAAGGTAGTGCTCCTAGGCATGATAGGTAACTCAGCCAAGGTAGTTACAGCCAAGAGGATGGAGGCCATCTTCAGAAGAGAAGAGATAGTATATGCAGTTGAATGCAGAATTTCGGCATGTGTGGATGAGCAGGGAAAGGTTCACTACACACCAACAATCCAGGAAATCATTGACAAACACAAGAAAGTGTTTGGACCTATTCCACCAGGGGTGCCACCAAACAGGGGGTTTGAGCACATCATTGAGTTGGAGGCAGGAGAAAAACCAGTCATCACCACACCGTACAGGAATCCGAAGAAGTATAAAAATGAGATAGAGAAGGAAATCAAGGAGCTCTTGGATATGGGGCACATCAGGCGATTTACCGTCCTTTTTCTTCTTCAGTGGTATTGGTCAAGAAAAAAGATGGAACCATGTGCATGTGCATTGACTTCTGGGCACTGAATAAGAAAAGAATAAAAAACAACTATCCTATACTAAGGATTGATGAGCTACTAGACGAGGTGCATGGGGATATCTATTTCACAAAAATTGGCCTACGTTATGGCTAGCATCAAATCAAAATGAGGGAGGAGGATATCCCAAAAACTGCTTTCAGGTGTCATTATGGTCACTACGAGTTCTTAGTGATGCCCTTTGGGTTAACCAATGCCCCAACCACGTTCCAATCTTGTATGAACCATGTCTTCAACAAACAGTTGAGGAAGCATCTCTTGGTATTTTTTGATGACTTTCTCATTTATAGCAAGATGTGGGAGGAACACCTTTGACATGTGGACCATATTATGTCTATCATGGAGGAGCAGTCATTGTATGCTAAGGAGTCCAAATGTGAGTTTGTAATGACAAAGGTTCTTTATTTGGGACACATCATTGGAGCAAAGGGGGTACAGGTGCATCCAGAGAAAATTCAAGACATAATGGATTGGCCTACACCTAAGACCCTTATAGAATTAAGAGGATTTTTGGGTATATGCAGTTACTACAGGAAATTTGTCAACGGGTTCTCCCGGATTTGTGCACCCTTGACCGATTTGACCAAGAAAGGAGCCTTCAAATGGAGTGAGGAGGCCCAATTGACATTTGTCAAGATGAAAAAGGTGATGAACACATGTCCAGTCTTAGCCCTACTATATTTCGGCCAGCCTTTTGTTGGGCACCAAATCGGGCTATCTTTCTGCTGCATTTCCATTACCCTTTTTGACCTTTTTGCACTTATTTACCTATGTTTACTATGCTAAACATGTAAGGTAAATACCCCTGGCTTGTCTATTGGAATATTTTATTAATGACATAAAGTCACGGAGTTTTGCCTATTCGCAACACTAAAACGAATGTTTGACCGCAGCTTCTGGAGAACAGGAACCAAAGCTTCAGTATCCCGTAATAGATCTGTTATTCACAACAACGACCAAGCCATAAGGAGGCCGCACAGCTAGAGTTGCAGATCCATGAACCATTCTTGGGCATCTCGTTGATCTTGTCTATCTGGTACTGGTGCCGTTCCAACTAATGTATATTTTTGGGGATACAGTTACCATGTTTTGGGGAAAGAGGTTGTTCTCCCTCTCCATGTATAAAAGACAGTTTATTATTGTAACTGGGGATGTCGCCATTGAGATTGTAATAACCCTTTTCAGATTTATAAAACATTATCTATTTTGTTGTCTTCATCTTCGTTGTGACTAACGTAGCCCTGATCAAAGAGCTGAGCCCGCTCTTCTGATCAAGTGTTGTGTCTTTCTGTGTGTGTTATTTATCAGTTTATGCTTGATGTTACAGTGTTTTGATTCTTATGATTGATTTTTGGAAGTTGTAATTAATCCAGTTTTACATCAATGTTTTGAATCTTAATCATGAACCCTTGGCCAGAACGGATTGTGCTCTTTCCCCTACATATACCTTGCGCATTGCCTTGAAAGGATACGCACCTAGATTGATAAATTAATGTAGGAAAAAGGGTAAATAAATCATTCATACCTAGACACCAACATTTTGGTGTCGTTGCTGAGGAGGCTAACAAGGTGCAAGACAATGATTCGGACCAACCAAAGGGTCAATCTCTCATCCTAGGAAGAGAATGATTTTTTCTCACTCTGCTTCAGGTCTTGAGCGTAGGTGTTCTTTCCGCTTGTTTTTATTTTTTCTTTTTCATTTTTTCTACCAATCTCTTTTCCTGGGGAGGGAGGAGTCTTTTGACGCCCTGCTCCAGACCCTGAGTTAGATTTACTTCTCTCAAACCCTTGTGTGTTTTTTTTCTGGAAACCCTAGCTTTTACCCTGGGGAGGGAGGAGTCTTTTGACGCCCTGCTTCAGATTTGGAAAGTATTAGGTCTTCTCGTGGTGTGTGTTTGTTCCTAGTTCTTGTCTAGGGGAGGGAAGAGTACTCTGACGCCCTGCTCCAGGCCCTGAACCTTAGACTCTTGTTTCTTTTAGCTGCCTTTCTTTTTGTAAGATCTTTTGTCTTGGGGAAGGAATAGTCCTTTGACACCTTACTTCAAGACTAAAGCATTGTAGGTTCATGCCAAGACCCTCCATCATACCAACACTTGTATGAACAAAGAACCGAATAACAGGGGCAGAGGGAGAGCCCCAAAGAAGGGAGGACCAGATTTGGGAAGAAAGACCTACATCTAGCAGATTATAGCAAGCGATGAATCAAAAACATCATCTTGTGCAGCCGTGAGACCAAGGGCATGAAGAGTGAAGTATGAGGGACAATAAGTAGATCAACTAGTGTCGTCTACAACATTCTTGGGTGATACGACACAATAGGTCCCTCCAGCAGTTGAAGAAACATCTAGTAGTATACCTGACCAGGGAAATCTTATGCTGGTAACAGAGGGGGAAGAGGTCACAAGAAGAACCTCAATAGAGTCAGACCACTCCAGCAAGGGAGAGGAGGTTATAGCTGAGGGATCAAGTCATCAGGATGCAGGAGAAGGGATCAAAGGAGTATTTGCATCACCAAGGGACCGGGGAAGTGTTGCTAAAGCGACTCGGATCCAAGGGGTAAGGAAGCCTCACCCATCTCCTACAGATCCTAGTGAAATACCTAGCGGTTATTGGAAGATATTTATGGCTCCCACAACCTCCACTATCGAGTTTCCAATCGGAGATCTGGGAGCTGGTGCGCCCACAAAGCCTATTCCATTAGCAACCTTACCAAACTTTCATGGGCTTGTTTCAGAATATCCCGATACATTTCTATTCGAGTTTGACATAGTGTGCCGAGGGTATGACTATATGATGGAGGCCCAAAAGTTAAAAAAAAATCCTTCTACATTAAAAGGAACGACTCTGTGATGGTTCATGGGCCTTGGAGGAAGCTCTATTTCCACATGGGATGATATGCAGACAACTTTTCTGGAAAAATACCAGGATTACTGTAAATCCCGGAACATTAAGGAAGAACTTTTCAAGTTCACACAAAAAGAAGATGAGAGTTTGGAAGATTGTGTGGAACGATTCAAGTACACCTTACAAAGGTCGGGTCACTCTGACCTGGATAAGGAAATTCTAAAAATTATCCTCCTCAGATCTTTCCATGAGGACTCGATGGAAAACATTGTAGGAAAGGGAGACATCTCTGAGAAAATCTTTGAAGGTATCTGCGAATTATGCATTTAGTGCTCGAGGGGGCTTGCAAGAAACAAACAAGGAATTCACTCAGCAAAAGGGTCTGGCGGAGGTTTTATGAAAGAAGAAATCAGAAACCTACTAGACAATCTGAGGACAGATATCCTCAACACTCTGTCGACACAGATGGATACGCTGTAAGTAAAACATAAGCAACTAGAATTGGACAGGACTATGGAGATATTCTGCCCGACGTGTAGAAAGAATCATCCAGAGAGGGAATGTCCACTAAACTCCATAGAGGAATGTGCAATCTTTGAGCTAAATCATGCAACAAGCTCATGCCCCTCCCTGCCAGGCCTGAAAGCAATATTTTAAGGGATGGGAAAAGACATGGAACAACTGTACCTCATGGGGTCTAGAAAGCCATGGCAGCCTCGACCACAGATGGGAAATCAAGGTATGTACTCAGACCCATCTCAGTATTTCAATAATTCTAATATGAATCCTCAGTCCATTCCCTATCCTTCCATGTGGCCACAATATCAGTTTCCACCTTGGTAGCAGTGGAACCCTCAAGCTAGTTTGAGCTCCCCATGGGCTCCAAATTGGTGAGGATCCCCTCCTGGGAAGTTTCCCCAGTCGATGTCACATCAACAACTCCAACTTCCCTCTAATGTGCCTTCGGGTAATCAACCTACCCGTCCTCAACTCCCAATCCAACCTGATCTGAATCCTAATAGCAAGGGAGCTCATCAAACTGACATTCTTAACCTACCTTCATATAGCATTTCCACTGCAGAGTTGTATGAAATGAATCTACGATCAGGGTGGACAGTTAGTGTTCAACCTCCTCCAGTTACCATTGAACAACTCGATAGTGAAGGTAAGGAATCAGAACCAATTAATAAAGAGCCAAAAAAAACTGATAGAAACCAGGCACCTCCTGTAAAACAACATCAATCTGAACCACCTTACCCAGAGAGACTAACTTTGAGTAAATCAAGCCCTCAAGCTGAATTTGATTTATTAGGAGAATTGCAGAACTTATTTGTTAAAATTCCCTTGTTACAAGCTATGAAGGATGTGCCAATATATGCAAAGACTCTTAGGGAATATTGTTCAAAGAAACCTGCAAAGAAATCCAAAGACCCCCTTACCATTCATGTTATGGGAAAATTATCAGATTTCATGACAGGAAAGTCAATGCCTGAAAAGTATGGAGATCTGGGGAACCCAATTTTGACAGTACAAATTAATGGGGTATAGATTTCGAATGTGCTGGTAGACCTGGGTGTTGCCATCAACGTTATCACCACTGAAACCATGCATGCATTAGGTCTTTGTAACTTAAACATACACCTACAGTATTGGAATTGGCAGACCGATCCACAGTTAAACATGTAGGAAAGTTGGAAGATGTAATAATTTCAGTGGATTCATGGCACTATCCCATAGATTTCCTGGTCTTACAGACACAATCTTCGATGGGTGACCACCCTTTGATTTTGGGTAGACCATGGTTGGCTACTGTAGATGCTTACATTGGGTGTCGATCAGGGCACATGGTTATTTCCAATGGGCATAACATTAAGAACTTAGTGTTATACCCACCTGCAGAACCAAACCCATCCATAAAATCAACAGGAAGCAAGAAAATTTTATCTAGGAAAGAGCCCGAAACAGAAAATGAGGAATTGAGGCCAGTCCTCACTATTGGACAAGCCCTTCAATTGAAAATAGAATCGGAAGATGATGTAATCACCTCTTTTATGGATGATCCTTGCTCCATTTCCGAAACAAATCAACAATTCCTAGAATCTATCCTAAGTTGTGAGACTCAGGAAACAATTGAAACAATAGAAGGATCAGAGGAGCTACCTGTTGATGCACCCAGTGAAAGTGTCCCAGTGGAACTAGAACCAGGAAAAACCCTGAATATTAATCCAACCTTGTCAGAATCCCATAAGTAGCAACTCATGGATGTCCTTCGGAAACACAAAGAAGCCTTCGCCTGGGATTATACAGATATGAAGGGGATTCCTGCTAATTCATGTACCCATCATATATACATTAAGGAGGATTGTCGTCCTGTGAGACAACCTCAAAGAAGGATGAACCCCGCATTGAAAAATGTTGTGAAAGAAGAACTTCAAAAATTACTAGACGTTGGTTTTATTTACCCCATCTTAGATAGCCAATGGGTCTCCCCATTAGTAATGGTCCCTAAGAAAAATGGTAAATGGAAGATATGCATAGATTATCGAGAATTAAATAAGGCAACGCAGAAAGATCATTTTCCTTTGCCATTTATTGATCAAGTTTTGGACACATTGGCTGGTAAAAAGTTTTTTTCTTTTATAGATGGGTTTAGTGGATATAACCAAATCCAGATAGCTCTTGAAGATCAGGACAAAACCACTTTCACATGCCCCTGGGGAACATTCACATACCGGGTCCTTCTTTTTGGCCTGTGTAATGCTCCTGCACATTCCAGAGGGTAATTTTGGGAATCTTCTCTGATTTGATAGATGACAGTGTTGAAATCTACATGGATAACTTTACTCCATATGGGGATTCATTTCTTGAAGGGCTGAAAAATTTAGAAAAAGTTCTCGAAAGGTGTATACAAGCATGTGTCTCACTGAGTATGGAAAAATGCCATATGATGATGGAAGAAGGAATTGTTCTGGGAAATTTGCTCTCAGCTAAAGGAATTCAGATAGACCCAGAAAAGACAAAGGTAATTCAACATTTCCCGACACCCAAAATGCCCACGCAGGTACGCAACTTTATTGGTTGTGATGGTTATTACTGGCGTTTTATAGAAAAAAATTCTAAAGTAGCACATCCACTTTTTCAATCGCTAACAAAAGATTCAGATTTTTTGTGTACAGAGGACTGTGATGTAACCTTTATGAGAATTAAGGAATTGGTCTATAGTGCTCCGATCCTTAGAGGGTCGGACTGGGCATTACCTTTCCATATTCATACAGATGCTTCCCAAACAGCGGTTGGTGCAGTATTAGGACAACAAGAGGACAAAATACCATACACAGTTTACTATGTTAGTAAGAATTTGGCTCCTGCTAAATTAAACTACACAGTGACTGAGAAAGAGTTCCTTGCTGTCATTTACGCCATCAATGAATTATGGCACTACATTACCAGGTATCCTACCTTTGTGCATATTGATCATGCAGTTATCAGGTATTTAATGAATAAACCTGTTACCCCTAGTCGTATCACAAGATGGCTCTTGCTACTACATGAATTTGATATTACTATAGTAGATAAACCAGGGAAGGACAATGTGGTTGCAGATTTCTTATCTAGGATAGAACATGAGGGTAAGAATACACCAATTGAATATAATTTTCCAGATGAACATCTTTTTGCAGTATCTGCTAACACTCTGTGGTATGCAAATATTGCTAATTATCTTGCTTCAGGGAAGGTGCCTCGTCATCTATCATATAAGGAGCAAAGGAAGTTTATTCACCAGATTACCTGGTATTCATGGATGGCAGGATATCTCTTTCATACAGGGGATGACCAACAGATTCGGTATTTTGTGGCAGAAGATAATATCTATGAGATATTGAAGGCTACACATGATGGACCCTGTGGAGGACATTTTGCAGATAAAAGAACAGGTCACAAGGTGTTGCAAATGGCATATTACTGGCCCTCCATTTTTCTTGATGCCCAAGATTATGTCCGAAGGTGTGATAACTGCCAACGGATGGGACAATCTGGGAAAGAAGATGAAATGCCTCTACAACCCCAGATAGTCCTTGAACCATTTGAGAAATGGGCCATTGATTTTGTTATACCCTTCAACCCACCTTCTCATCAAAAATCTTACATCCTGGTCTGCACTGATTATGTAACTAAATGGGTGGAAGCCAGAGCGGTCACAAGAGCAACAGAACAAGTAGTGGCAGACTTTCTTTATGAAGAAATCTTTGCCCGATATGGTACTCCAAGGGAAATTGTGTCGGATGGAGGATCACAGTTCACATCTCACATGATAGGAAAGTTGATGCAAAAATATGGGGTCAAACATAGAGTGACAACCCCCTATCACCCCCAGGCGAATGGGCAAGTAGAAAGCACAAACAAGGTATTGGAAAATATCTTGACAAAGACAGTAGCAAGTCATCGTCAAGACTGGGCACAAAAACTTCCAGAAGCTTTATGGGCATACAGAACAACATGGCAGAACACAACTGGGTTTTCTCCATTTGAATTAGTCTATGGGAAAGTCCCCTTGTTTCCAGTGGAATTTGAAATTAGTACACTCAGAACAACTCTAGAAGTAGGCCTAGACCTATCAAAAACACAGAAACATCGACTGGAACAACTGAATGAGTTGGACGAGATTTGATCAGTAGCTGTCCAGAAGACCACTGTTGTTCAACATCAGAGAATGAAATGGCATGATAAATTTATCAAAAGTAAGGTGTTTCATGTGGGAGATTGGGCATTACTTTACGACTCCCGATTTAAGGATTTCAAAGGCAAGCTTCACACTCGCTGGATAGGGCCATATCAAGTGGACACAATGTTCGACAATGGAACGGTTAGATTAATTACAATAGATGAGAATCATACCTTGTTCTTAGTAAACAGACACCGCCTAAAACTATACCACCGTTCAGCCTCTAGAAATGCCTTTGTCAAACACCTTTCTGATTCATCTGATTTAATGGTTGTTGGAATGAAGGACACTCTCACTCTGTCTTAAAAAAAAGAAAGTATATTATATTATTAAAAAAAAATAAAAAATTGAATTATATTATAAAATAAAATAAAAAAATCGTAAATCTTACTTGTTTATATTTTGTAGGAATAACAAAGGAATATGGCCAGGAGAAATGTAACACTCGGCGCTGTTACTCCACCAGTGCTACTATAAAGACATTGTTACTCCACTGGTGTGTACTGATTACTCCACTAAGTGTTGTTACTCCTCAATTGTCGTTACTTCATCGATATTGTTACTTTGCAACTGTCGTTTCTCTGTCGGTGTTGTTACTCCGCAACTGTCGTTACTCCGCCAGTGCCATTACTCCGCAACTGCCGCTACTCCACTGTCGTCGTTACTCCATTGTTGTTGTTACTCACTATTGCTATTACTCCTTGCTGTCGTTACGCCCTATTTCCATTACTCCGTCAGACATTTTCTTGTTACTCCACCATAAGGTAGGTCCCCAGGTACGTCTTCACCGACTTTTATGGATTTAATTAAAATATTCCAAAAAGACATCAAAACGTGCCGTGGAGGGCCGTAATTAAGCTGGGGGGGAACCGTCATAATAAATGATGGCATACCACTAAAAATCATTTATGACACATGATCCTCACCAAACAGAATCCAATGATTTCGGTACTCCGTAATCATAACTTGATATGTTGAAATGCATACTCGTACGCGCAGAGTCATAATCAGTCACCTCCCCAACACGTTGCATTAAATTTCTGATAGTACCACCACAATATGTCATCATTTTCAAACTTACCAACATTGTTTCATCCATCATCCCCAAAAGCGATATGACGTTATTTCAGTTGCCAACGGTTTGGATCCCTCTCATTTTCCCCTACCAGCTAACTGCATTCGTCATGCTAACTCTGCCTCTACAACAATGGGTGGACGATCTATGCAGCATGAGCATGAAGATACAACAAGAGTTCGGAACAATTAGGAGGTATGGCAGGTCTTTGAGAACGTGGGCTAGAATGTTTACTTTGATAGGTTAAAAGGGTCGAACAAAGAAATTGCAGCAGAATTCGCACTCAAATTGAGAGAAGGAAGCTCTCGGGTTTGCGGAATTGAAATCCCTGTGATAGAGGAAGCCATCGCAGAAGTCAGTGGACTCCCTCAAAACATACAACAATGGTTTTCAAGAAGGTCTGTCCTTCCGGAGTTTCCTGAAGCCTTTTTACAGGCGGGAGAAAGCATCATGCAGAAGGGTCGAGGATACGACCGAAATTCGCTGCCGCATCCATGGAAAGAAGTAGCGGAGTTCGTCATGAGATATATGACTTGCAAAGGGAGATACTCCACCATATTCAAATACCATCTCCGAATACTAACTCACCTGTGATTTCCCCAAGTAGAGGCTTTCTCACTGAATGTGCCTTATTTCTTATTGAGAAGCCTTCACCTAATGGCACATTCAGCTCAGGAGTCGTGACAGGTATTGGCGGTCATCACCCACCCTGGGTTGGTTCAGTTGTTAGTAATGAATGCCATCAGACGAATCCCGATCCCATGGGAACTGTTTCGGGATTCCACAGAGGAAGAAGTAGCAGTCGTTTTGGCTGCTAGGGAAGATGAACCAGAAGCCACGGAGGAGGAAAATGCAGGAGAAGATGACTATGTTGACCAGGAGGAACTGGAAGAGATGGAGATGGAAGCTGAAGAATTTGAAGAAGAGGTTTCTCCCCAAGAGAAAGCCGAAACCATGGAACCAATGGAAGATGCGGAAGTTGACATAGAAAGGCCCACTAGTACCACGGTCGAGGCTGTCCCACAAGAACCAGCCTCGCCTGTGGAACTAGCAGAGCAATTTGATAGCATGATAACCATAGAAGCGGGGTCACAACAGACAAGAGCAGGTGAATTGGTCGATATTGCAACCGAGGGTACCCCACAAGGACCTCCTGTGACCATGGAGTCAATGGAGGAGGATAACCCGAATGAAGAAGAGGTCATGACCACCCCGACCATAGAACCCATGGAAGAAGTGCTGGGAGAACTAGGGCATGAGTTTGGCGCTAACCCACAAGAACCAGCATCGACCTCGGGACCGAACATTGAAGATCCTTGCCAGTTCTCATTTTTCTCCTTTATTCCAAGAGGAGCAAGGCGAACTCGCTCCCTTCGGTGCATAGAAGAAGATCTCGCCATTCCTCCAATTTTATCACAAAATCCACAACCATGTGGGGTGGATGCTACTCAAACAGACACAGTAGCAGAAGATCATCTCACAAGGGAATCACCGGTCGCGGTGAGCGTGCAACAAGAGGAAATAGTCGTAGGCGAAGAGGAGGGACCAAGCGAAGCGGTCCCGATGAATGAGCCAATGGAAGATCCAGGTGAGAAGGTCGTAAGAATCCCAGCCGAACAAAAACATTTGCTACAATTTAAGGAAACAATGTGGCTTAAGATGGAGGTCAAGAAACTAAGGAAATAGGTACACAAAATGCAGATGCGGATGAATAAATACAAGCAACAAGATAGAAAGTCCAAGGCCATAGGAGTAGAAACAGAGACTGATCTAAAAATGAAGAAGACTTGAAAAACTTGAATAATTATTGCAAGTAAAATCTTATGTGTTTAATGCAACCGGATCAATTTGCAACACATAAATTAAGGATTACTTATGTAAAATTCACATAGACAGCAGCATAAAACATTGAACATTAGCACATAAACACAACAACTTGATAAAGGAGTTCACCCCTCTCCGGGCTACATCTCCTGGTCCAGCTTCCAATGGATCATTATTATTAAATTGCTCAAAGTGCTCAAAAACATGCCTTACAATGCTCAAAATGAAAAACCGACTGCTCCAATGGCTCCGCAGCATCCCAAAACCCCTGTCTGGGCTCTTTCGGCACCTTAATCGGTCGAAAAATGAAGAAGATAGCCTCCTTGAAGTCTCCCTCTTCAACTTTGTTGTCTCTGGTTCTATAAATCGCACCCTTGTGCTTCAAACCTGGCTCACACGCTCATTTAAGCGTAAAAACTTGGCACCGGGCGCAACCGCGCCAACGGTGCAAACCGTAGGACGGTTAAGGTGCCTCCAGCCCCTAACCGCCTTGGCACTCGGTCATGTGGCTCATGCGACCAAAGGCTGAGAAAAATGGTGGTTAGTCGTTGTATAACTTCCGTGTAACCCCCACGCGGTTAAACCACCGGTCGAAAAGGATTACATACGCGCACATTTAAACTTTGGTATGGTTCAAACCTCGCGCGCGTTTTAATACATGGTTTATACCATATAACAATGCAATGTATTTTCAATACATTGCAACATAATACAATGCAAATGCGCACCAAATGGTCGGGCCAATACATATGTTTTGGGTCATATGTGTTACAATGCGTCCACGGGTCGGGGCTTAGCCCCGGCTCGACCCCCCTTTCCTTTTCAAACAAACATTAACTTTAAATAAATGTTTTACAACATAGTTGACAAGGAACAATTGGTGGAACTTTGGCTAGCGGAGAATTATAAATTCGCTATAGTTGGGGGAGTTCCAGGGGTCGAACCCCATAGACTCCCCACATAATTTTATATAGCCAATGAACAAAATGAAGGGGACACGTGGCACCTCCAGATTGGGCCACATGTCCTCATCCCATTTGTCAGCTTTCTGGACATGTGTCAACACACGACTCATCCACATCAACCAATAAAAATGCGCCACGTCTTCCACCTGCCACGTGGACATACGGACTGTACGGACAGGTACAGTCAGCATCCCAACTTTTTCCCTGTTTGGCTTGGCGGACAGATCGCGATATCTCCTCCATATAGACTCAGTTTGCAAAAGTAAATATACCACCAGAATCAGGAAGACGAGACGGACACAATGGCACTGTTTTGGTCACATTCCGAGCACTTTGAAAATTGAGCAAAATTTGATCCCCTGATCACACCTCCCCATTGGAAAGC
>SNQJ01S0031365.1:134462-157708 GCA_010110895.2 Picea sitchensis
CGTTCAAGACGATGAACTTGTAGGTGGAGACGTAGCAGGATAGGATTACGAATAGCGTAGATACGATTGAGTTGATAGACCACGAGTTGGGAGTCTAGGTTAACAATGATACGAGAGATACCTAGGGAGGAGGCTTGGGTCAAGAGTCTGATGACAGCATGATATTCTGCCATGTTATTAGTCGTTGGTCCTAAGAAAATACCTCATGAACTCACCACCTCATCAAATTGGTAAATGATCCATGTTGCCGAAGCAATGTTCCGGGTGTGTTGACTAGTGCCATCCGCAAACCCGACAAAGATAAGAAAGGAAGACGTCATCTGCGCATGAAAACACAAGGCACAGTTATGAGTGGCAAAGGTAAAGACTCGAGCACGCGAAAGAAATAGACACACCAAACTAAAATACAATAATGTACAATGTACACATGCTAGGTGATCTAGGCATAGTAATTTTTAAGGTAAAGCCCATTACGGGGCTCTCCTAGGGAAATTCCATCATAATCAACTAACTCGTAGGCGCCTCTGTGTAGAACACGTTTCACAATGTAAGGGCCATGCCACAGAGGTTCTAACTTACCTGTTCCCAATTTGTCATGAGCCTGGTCATAGACGAGGACTAAGTCTCCTTCTGCAAAAGTCCGAGGATGGACAAATTTGTCATATTGTTTTTTTATCCATTTCTGATGTGCCTTGTTAACGAGAGCGTCATCACGACGTGTTTCGTCCAGTTTGGATAGATATAAGAAACGTTCTTCTTCGGCAGAAGTATGGGGTAGGAGTTCTACTTTAAGTTTCAGATATGGAATCTCACACTCGATAGGTAAAATGACTTTGATGCCATACACCAACTGGAAAGGAGTAAATCCAATTGCGGTTTTCACGGAAGTACGGTAAGCCCAGAGAGCGGAGAAAAGTTGTAGATGTCAGGATGTCTTGTTTTCCCCTACCATGCGTTGAATCATGGTTTTGAGGACTTTGTTGATGGCCTCAACTTGTCCGTTGGCTTGAGGATAGTATGGGGATGAGTTTTCATGGCGAAAACCCAATTTGACATGCAATTCACTCATCATCTGGTTCTTAAAGTGTGCACCGTGATCAGTGAAAATGGCGTGTGGTACACCAAAATGAGTTATGATGTGGTTAAAAAGAAACAGAGCTGCGGTACGACCATCGTTCAGAAAGGTAGGCATAGCCTCAACCCATTTGGTAAAGTAATCGACATCGACGATTATATAACCGTGCCCCACGGTTGAGGTAGGCTTACATTGCATGAAATCGATATCCCACTTGGCAAAGGGACCGATGGCAATAATGGGGTGCAGCGTAGTAGGGTGGGTGTGTGCCTTATTGTTAAAAACTTGGCAGGGTGGGCGCTTTTTGACTGCCTCGATACAATCTTCGAAAATCGAGGGCCAAAAATAGCTGGCACGTAGGATTTTTTGGGCTGTGGCCATCCCAGAAAGGTGACCGCCACAGACGCCAAGGTGACAATCATTCAGAATGCATTCAGCCTCTGCATGAATCAAACATCGTCGAAGGATAGTATCAATACCACAACGATACAAGGTGTCGCCGATGATAAGGTAATGACGAGAATGGTGGTGAATACATCGACGCTCTTCACGGGAAGTGTTAGGATGAAAACGTTGGGTTTGGAGGTAAAGGAGGATGTCTCTGTACCAACGATCAGAGGTGCTGATGAGGAAAAGAGTTTCATCGGGGAGAGAATCTCTAGGTTTGATGTCTTCATCAGCACGGGGGAGATCGCAGATAAGCTCCGCAAACACCATGGACTTTTTGGCTTTGGACTTTGTAAATTCAAGATCGAATTCCTGAAGGATGACAATCCATTTAGAGTATTTTCCTCCGAGCACTTGACGTGTCAAGACATGGTACATGGGGTTTGAGTCCGCAATCACCGTGGTGGTGCGTAGTAAGATGTAATGGCAGAATCTCTGGACAACGATGACAGCTGCCAGAGCCAGTTTCTCTACATGTGAATATCAGAGTTCGGGTCCAGATAGACTCTTGCTAAGGTAATAGATCACATGTTCCTCACCGTTGGGGTCCTCCTGAACTAACACCATTGCAATAGTGGAAGTGGAGGAAGCTAAGTAAAGGATGTAGTCCTTTGTATACTCTGGAGGGTGCAACAAAGGTGCATGGGTCAAGGCATGCTTGAGAGCATCAAATGACCATTGAGTGATTCCATCCCAGATGAAAGGGGTGTTTTTCTACAGCAACCGTATGAATCCTTTAGTTATCTCAGCGTAGTTACAAATGAAACGGCGAAGGAAGTTTGTTTTTCCTTGCAAACCTTTCCCTAGTGGAGTCGCCAGTTTCTGTTGAAGGAAAATCTCCCTGCGGACAGGTAGATCTCCTCTTGAGAGCTAGACTCTTAACTCTTAAGACAGAAGACGCTTAACGTGGACACTGAATTCCTTTCATATCTATACAAACTAATGCATGAGGAGGAAGGAGAAAAGAAGTACCTTTTACCGACGTTTGTCCCTGCATGCTCTGAGTTGAGCTCCAATCTTTCGCTCCTCGATTAGCCCTGTAGACAAACAATAGTACAACCACTTCCTACTCTATTGATATTAGCTTGAAAATAGATCTATCTATTAGCAACAAGTTCATGTAATATCATACACAAACTAGAAAGAAACAGGCCAAGCGTGTCATATTGATGAGAACGATGACGGAAGTAACTTACAATCGTAGATGCGAATGTAACAGCTTCGTCAAGTCCCCTTTGTCTAACCCTTGCTCAAAATATCCAGGACCTGGATGACAACAACTTCATTGATTATTCTCCTCCAGTTCACCGTGTGTTTCCTATGAGATCATAGGTTTCATGCTTGCAATTCTTCCCCCCTTTCCACCATGATAGAGCCTGCTTATATAGGTTTAGAGAGGCTTAACCTCTTGAGGTATCTTTAGGGTAAGTTTAGGAATTCCCTCCTTAGATCAGGGATCTTCTCCTAAGATCATGATTGAACCAGGAATTCAAATGCAACTGCCTTCCAAACTTGAAAGATCCTCCCCTTATTCTCCTCAATAGATCAACTGCTTCCCAGATTAGACAGCGCTCCCTCAAAAGGGGCATCAGAGCGCTATAACACTCCCTAGTAGGCTCAAGGGGGGGCGCCATCTCTCTAAAATGCTATATCTCTCCTGCAAAGGGGAAGTTTGGTGCTATAACGCTCCCTAGCACCTTATAGGGGAGCGCCAACACTCCTAAGGGTGAGATAGGGGAGCGCTCTCCCTTAAAACCCTAGTTTGAGAGCTCCTTTCAGGTGGCAAGAGATACATGACTTCAGTTAGCCATTCTCTTTTTTCAAGTCAGGTGTTTGAGGTATTCTAAGTGTCTCCTTAGTGTCGTCATCGTGGCAATATGCTTTGTTTGACATTTGCGACACTTGTGAACAACATGAGACACTTGCTACAGTTGTGAGGAACATGCGACACTTGCGACACTTATCAAATCGAGTAATGTTGATGTGTAACAATGTCTTTGCCTTTTCTCCCTTTACCGTTGGTTATGGTTCACCCCAATAAACAAGTGCGGGATCAGGATATGAAACTACTAGGATTGGATCAAGATCAACTTTTATGGAGCCTGTTGGAGGATCTTAAACTACTCCTATCTCTATGCCCACCTTTGTTTCTCCTGTATTTTCCCTAATATGTTTGGCACCTTTTCTAGTTGTTTCCTATCAACCCATAATATTGATAGTGAGATACATATAACAAGCATATTGTGTGCACGTGTGTGTGCATGTTTGTGTCAATTGGGTTTATCTTGGGTGGATGGGAGGAATGATTGTTAACCTCCCCACTTGGGTTCAATTCCTGCAAGTGACATGTTGAGCTCATAACGAGCCCTGATGTTGATCGGCCTTGTACCCTAAAGATTCTAGGGTCTACCCCAGGTACCATCCTTGAAATGAGGGGAAATACTTGGGGGTTTCCCTTGGGCTTTGTAACCTAAAATACACACACACACACACACACACCAATGTAGATCCATCTTAATTTGGGATCTTTTAAGAACCTAGAGATTTGCATGTCAATTTTTTCAATCCCTCTTAGTGCTTAATAGGTCCAAAGATAAGATGGGTCTACATTGGTTTTAGCATATATGTAGATAGGGAATAAGGACCTTATACAACAAGAGATTATCTCCATGCTCTATATATATATATATATATATATATATATGTATATATATATATATATATATATTATATATATATATATATATAATATATATATATATATATATATATGTATATATATATATGTATATATATATATATATATATATATGTATATATATATATATATATATTTGGGATCTTTTAGAACTAGAGATTTGCATGTCAATTTTTTCAATCCCTCTTAGTGCTTAATAGGTCCAAAGATAAGATGGGTCTACACTAGTTTTAGCATATATGTAGAATAGGACCTTATACAACCCAAGAGATTATATATATATATATATATATATATATATCATCTTAATTGGGATCTTTTAAACTACGAGTTATGCATCAATTTTTTAAATCCCCTTCTTGGTAGCAATAGATTATAGTTAAGATGGGTCTACACTAGTTTTAGCATATACACAGAATATGACCTTATACAAACCAAGAGGTTAGCTCAATTGGTTAATCCCAATGTCGTTGGACAATTGTTTAGTTATATGCTAACATGTGCTTGGTTTAAATCCCCTAAGTTAGGCTCACTAGTCTACATTAATGGGTTTACGGGGATATCATCTATGAATGTGGGGAAACATCCCTTGGTTTCCCTTCGAGGTTCTCCTTATAAAAAAAGGATTAGGATATTGTATCCCTTCCCTTTTCACTTTATAACCCCCGTAGCATATCACTAACTTATAAATCATATCTTATGATCCATATAACCTAACCACTTTAATTGTAACATCTAAAGTCCATAGCTCCTAACATGCCCCCCTATAATACTTATGGCTGCCAACCCCATAACCTCTACCAACATAACCAGCCTACCCTTATAGCCCTTGACCCTATAACTCTAGATGCTCATAATTGCAGCCCATTTATGCTTAACTACTACCCACTACCCCTGCAATCCTTAACTATTGACCTGTAACCCCTACCACTTATAACCCTTATAACTTGTATGGCCCCAAACCTAACCCACTAACCATTATCCCACCAACCCATTAACAACTAACAATAACCCATTAATCCAATAGTTATTACACTAACCCCTAACCCTTAATTCATAACCCCTAACCCACTAAGCCCATAACTATTGACCCATTAGGCTAGTAATGCACCAACCCACTAACCCATTGACCAACTAACCAACCATTAACCCACTGACCCATTAATTTCTAACCCACTGACCCACTAATCCTTAATGAGCAAATGACTAATCCACTAACACGTTGATCTCCTAATACTTAACTCACTAACCACTATTCCATGAGCCTAATCACCACTAACTATTAGTTGGCCTAATCCTGTCACTAACCATCTAACCCACTAACCCATAACCTTTCGCCCGTGTCCTAACCCTAAACCACTGATCCTGGCCCTAACCTAAGCCACTAAATGGCCAACCCACTGGTCACTGTATGCCTAATGCTATTGCTGTCATTAGTTTGATTAGATTCCAACACTAATTACTACTGAGTCATTAAGAGTATATTATTGAGTAGCCAACCCAATAAATGTCTCTATATGATTAAATCGTGCATGGTAATGAGATGGCTAAGTTCATTAACAACATGCTTCTATAGGCATTCATTCATTTTTCTTTACTAAAGTTTAGATTCAAGGTTTCAATTAGAATCTCACAATTCCTTAAGTGATGAAGGAGAAGGGGCACATGGTTTCGTTTTGCATATATGTTGAAATATTGGAAAGTTGTGTTATAAAAGCTAAAATATACCCCATTTTATATATTCTTCTTATATGATGTTCAATGGGGTTGATGCCATCATCTAACTCCTAAAATGGGGGCTCACTTTAACTTTTAATATGAAAATTTAAGTTAGTGAAAATAAATTGTATGTAAATGTGTCAATGATAGCTTGTTGAGTTAGTGAAAGTGAGGTATTATGAGTGCCCCTGCTAGGGTTAAGTCTCTTCAATGACATGCTTGTACTTGTGCTCATGCTCATTTACCCTTGTGCCTGTAAATAGGTGGGGTTAGGTGCAAGTTGGGGTTAGGTGCAAGTCTTGAGCAACTTTGGTGCAACATATACCCATTCATGACCTCTTAGTCAAAGAGTGACCTCCATGGTGTGGTAGATGGTTTTTCATTAGTGAAAGAGATAAAAAAAAAAATAGAGTTGCTATATGCGTGTATTGAGGAGAAGCATTTAGTAAAAAAAAATGTGAAAGCAAATATTAACATTATTAATTAAAAGAGGAAATTCACTAATTATATATATATATTTTTGTTTGTTAATTTGTGGGACATGTTATTTCTGTGATTAACTGTGGCAATGGTGACTTCGAGGGGCATCTAAAGACATCAAAATTACTAGAGGATCACACCTTGGCAGTACCAACCTTAACATGGTTGGATTTTTATCCCCTTGTAGGAGTTCCAGTAGGTGACTTTAACATCCTGAGTGACTTAACACCTCCGTCATAGGCATCCTACACCTCGGGGACAATTCACTAATTATATATTAATATGTCAATCATATTTTAATTAGTATAATTTTGGAATTGTGAAGTAAATAAAAACTAACTATAAATATAACTAGCAACATAACTATCCTTAATTATGTCTTAATGATTTTTCTTTAATTTTTTAAACTCAAAGAGAAAATATAAGGAAAAAAATGCACTTTTATCCTTTTGATTATCAATGGAGTGGGAAGTTTTATCACACCATGCTTTGCTGGGGTTGACAAAAAGATTCACTTAGACATCATACTGCAAAAGATTTCCATTTTTAGTATGCAACAATAACAAGATTTATTTATTTTCATAATATTAACTAGAAAAATAAAAAGAATCTTATTTTTGAATAGCCGCCAATAATTATTTGAAGCTTGTGACTATTTGTGTGCTTATCATTTATGTATTTGATTGGATTATAAAAATCTTTGCAAGCAATTTCTCCTACATTCAAAAGTTGTACTTACCTTCACTTATTAAAAGATATAATGATTAAAAGATGATCATAGCTTTTTAAACAAATATATTTTAACTTTTTTAAATATTGTATGTGGTTATGTGTGCCTTGTAATTAAAATTGACCTTTGTCATATATGGTTTTAGGTTATCTGTATATTTTTAGTTAAATTAATAATAATAATCTAATTTAAGGTTATGGTTTAATTAGACATCAAATTGATGTACGAGTCATTCTAAAGATGTAATAATTAAAGATCTAATGATTAAAAGATGATCATAGCTTTTTAAACAAATATATTTTATCTTTTTAAGTATTTGTATGTGAGGTTATGTAATGTCTTGTAATTAAAATGGACACTACCATATATGGGTTTGGGTTATATGTATACTTTACTTAAATTAATAGTAATAATCTAATTTAAGGTTATGGTTTAATTAGACATCAAATTGATGTATGAGGTATTCTTGTTTGTGAGACAAGGTCTTCCTTCCTCACAACAATATCATTGCTTTGTCTATGAAAGTGTACATACCCTACACCCATTTGGATTTGAACTTCATTGACTTGAAAAAGAACTATTTTATTCAAAATAGCACTCAAATGAGTAACAATATTACATTGATTGATAATAGATACAAAACTTGCAGAACTCTTATTTATAAAAATAAAAACTAAGAGTGTTAATGTGTGGCTCCATTAACCTTATGATGTTTTTCAAGATCTTATTTTAAATAATTAATCCTAAATAAATGTATTATCTACCTTATACATATTTTCGCACACAATGAAAATGTACAAAGTTCCAACAACCTCTTATTTAAATAATTAATCCTAAATAAATTTATTATCTACCTTATACATATTTTTGCACACAATGAAAAGGTACAAAGTTCCAACAACCTGCTCCATCTCTGAGCATATTTCTAAACTAGCTAAATAGAGAACTACAGTCTTTCCTACACAATAGTTCCATACATTCATGGAAGTTACAACTTTGACATATTGACTCAACAAAAAAAAAATAACCTAAGAAACATCCAACCATGTGGAAGGGTGTTATCTTGAATTTATGTTTCATTGGCTGAAATGGGAGAGTCATTATCTTCCACATCCATGGGTTCATGCATTTTCCCAACTATGTCTCTTCCTGCACACCATCATGCTGGGAATTTCGAGACTCTTGATTGTTGGAAGCATGTGAAATCATGTCCATTCGTGGTGGGAACACAAAAGCTCGAAGGAGTTGGCATTCTGTCTCTAAGGCCTCGATATTTTGTTCCTGAAACTTGAGAATTTACATGATATTTCAAATACTAGTCGTATGGTTATGTTCAGTTTCAGCCAAATACATGATTTTATCTTCCCACTCTATACGGAGAGCTTGCGGATTATCCCTCTCCAACATAGGAATCCAGTCCCCTTGCCCTTCCATTACTTTACTCCCATATGCCAAGCTCTGTACCATTCCTTCGAGTTTAATTCCCTTACTGGACTCGAGGTTTTCCATATGTGTGGGCAGCTTAGTGCACTTGTCGGCCTCTGCATTTGTCGTCCCACTCCTCATGACCATTAAATGCGATGAAATGACAACTATTAAAAAGGTATGAGGGAGCTCTCACCATTTTTGCAGCATGAGCTTCGGCTGAGGCGGCTAAGATGGGAAGCTACTTTGGCCCAATGATCTGCTATTTCATTCAGTTCCATTCAGATTCAGATATGGAGAAAGGTTACCTTATCAAAAGGGATTTGCAAATTCTCACAATGAGACTTGGCTCAATGATATGCTATTCCATTCAGTTCCATTTAGATATGGAGAAAGGTTACTTTGTCAAAAGGGATTTGCAAATTCTCACAATGAGACTTGGCCTAATGATCCGTTATTCCATTCAGTTTCATTCAGATATATGGAGAAAGGTTACTTTGTCAAAAGGGATTTGCAAATTCTTACAATGAGACTTGGCCCAATTATCCGCTATTCCATTAAGTGTCATTCAGATATGGAGAAAGGTTACCTTGTCAAAAGGGATTTGCAAATTCTCACAATGAGACTTGTTTGAGGAGTGATCATTGCTCCTCCTTGTAGCGTTTATCACTAACATTGAGTCCCTTAAAACAATAATGAATTTGAGTCCTTCCCTTTTGGCTACGTCTAACCCTTTCCAAAGAGACAAAGCCTCTACCATGTTGTTGGAGACTTCCCTGAGCCCCAGGCATAGAATGCAATTTGATTTCCTCTAGGATCAAAGAGCACCCCTCCAACCTACCTCCTACTAATTGAGGTTTCCTCTGTGGATCTTGACTAAAATAGATACATAATCATATGTTACATACACATAAAATATTGTGTTTGGAATACTGTCTTTATCCCATAAAGTTCCATGTTTCAATGCACATAAAAGAAATATTGTGTTTGAGTGAGATTTGTTCCTAAGTTTGACTTAATAAGGTAAGCTTGATATGTGGTGTTACATCAACTCAAATGGATAGATAAGAGCTTTGAAATTGGTCTTGTATAATGAACCAAATGAACTCATTCATTGTACTTTATTGAAGATGTTCAATAAGGCCAGAATACTCCAAGTATGGCTCAAACAAGACATTGGAATTTGTTTGAATAGAACTATCATCCACATAAATGTTAAAAGTTGGTTATGGGGTTGGAGAGAATTACATTCCATTGAAGAAGATTCAAGTTCAAAAATGCCTCTTACTACATGCTTACTAATTCTCTATGTGGTTTTTACTTCCCTTTCCACTAGTACATTATGCTCAGTAAAAAAATCACCACAGAGATAAATAAATTTATGGAAGAAGACGAGAGGTTTTATTTACCTCTTTTGAATCCTCTTCACAAGGAGATCCACCATTTTGCACATTAAATTATTCATCATGGATAGGAAGAGAATCACACACAAAAAAGTTCAAAGATCTTTCTTTAGCTTCTTGTAAATCCTCTTCACATCGAGACTCATCATAATGAGAGCCAGGTTCTATAATAATAAACTTAAGAAATGGTGTCCTTACATAGTTAGAGTGTCTATATACCATTCTTCCTGAAGCCTCTTAGAGATTTAAATATGTATCCTATTTCTTCTACATTTTTCACTGTATTCATTCTGCGATATATATATTTTTAGTTATTTTTCCAACATTTTCATACTAATCTTACTTGAATATACTTAGCACTTCTTTTTAACATGTTTTTTGAGCAAGGGTTTAAAATATAAAATAGAAAACAACTTGGATTAAATATCTCTATTTTTAATACAAATATAAAGCCAATATTTTGTATGCAACTAGTCTATATAAAAAGTGATCTTTTTTGTAACAACGAAAACATGAATTTTATTTCTTAACCCAATTGAATCTTGTGATTTAGTTCCCCTTTCAGCTAGGGTTGCTAGGGTGAAAATGAACACACACTTTTAGAGCTTGTAACTTGGTCAATATTCCTTAGAAGTATGTCAAAACAAATTATATTTCAATTTGCAATAAAATAAGTATGTCAAAGCAAATTATCTTTCAATTTGCAATAAAATAAGTATGTCAAAACAAAATTATCTTTCAATTTTACCAATAAAATAGTTCAATTTGGAAAGAATTATCCAAATCTTATAGGCTTTACAATCCAATATATTTTCTTATCCTAAAAATTAAAATATGATCTTGCATAATCTAGGCATATATATGTATATATATATATATATATATATATCAATTCAGAGCTTGAGAATATGCAATTTTCAATGAGTAAGTGAAACCTAAAAAGTTCTTTGGACACATTGTGAAACTATTTTGTTTAAATTGGCATAAATATACCAAAAATAACTATTTTGTTCAAATTGACATAAATATACCAAAATAATTATTTGTTAAAACTAGTATAAATATATAAAAACTATTTTGTTGAAACTGGGACTTCTTATTGTATAGCCTCTTATTTAATTGATTTTACTAAAACCATTTTATTTATTTCTTGAGACCATTTTAATTATATACAATTATTTTTTATACAAGGCACTAAAGCCTCAATTTATGATCCAATTTATGGTCCAAGTTATTGGAGTAATTAAGTTCTTATTTAACTAATTAATTCTAAACACATTAATTATTTAACATAAATAGTGTTGTACAAAATATCAAATGACTAAAGACTAAGACCTTAATACAAATTGTGACATTAAAAATACAAAATAGCTTCTAATCATAAAATTAACTTATATACACACAATTTTTTTATATTCAAGTACACAACAATTTATAATAATCATCTCATTTAAACATTCAATGTGTGCATCTAACTAATAATTGTAGTGATCTTTCAACATTTTGCAGAAACAAAAAATTTCTATACTCACATAATATTGTTTGCATAGAGCATATTTTTATTAATATTGCTTTCATTGATATTAAACTTGTTATAGTTTCAAAAAAATATACAATTATTAGTACATTAACCAAGAAAATAAAAGGTGTATGGTATATCTTCTGCAAAATGTTTAAAAGAAATATGATCACCACCTTCCACTTTAATTGTAAACTTTTCCCACCTTTCATATTTTGTCATTTTTAATTTTCCCATGTTTTTAAATGTAATTATAAATTAGAAAAGACTTAGACTTTACAAATGCTTTTATATATTCTAGATGCAATGGAAATTCTCTTATATATGCTAAATGCAATATAATGAAATATGCACATAATGTGTTTGACAAAATATAGCGAGTGTAAAAGCAAAAAAGAATCATCTTTTATTCATAGCATAGTAACATAAGCATGTTAGAGTAGGATCAACTTTTGCTCATAATACCATGAAAATAAGTAACAAAGAACCCCTTTACAAGGAAATTAACATCACCGAGGTAACTGTCACTGGAAATATTGATATGTATTAGCAGTATCATATTTATTTTTGGACTTCTAATGTTTTATCATCACTCTTCTACCTAAAACTAAAACATGTTTTATCATTACTCGTCTACCTAAAAAGTAAAACATTGCATATTGATATGTATGTATTAGTAGTATCATATTTATTTTTGGACTTCTAATGTTTTATCATTACTCTTTCACCTAAAAAGTAAAACATTAGGTATGTGAAGGGCAATTTTTTTTTATAAGGTGGGGTTTTAGAATATTTGTTCTTATATTATTCTTGTATCATTTTCACTTATTTATTTAAATTAAAATAAATTATGATTATTGTAAATAAAATTGATAATAACATTTGTAAATAAAAATGATTATTATAAATAAAAAGTAGTTATTTTCCTTATTTATTTAAAATTAAAATGAAATTATAATTATTATAAATACAGAATCATGGTAGCATTTTTATAATTTTATAATTTTTGTAAATATTTTATTTGCTTTGTCTTTATAATCATTTAGAATAATTTGCATTGAACATGTTTATCATTTATAACTTTCAAACATAATCATAAATTTTGGTTGATTCTTCTCATAATTTTTCCATAAGTATCTATAGTTTCCATAATAAGTTAATTTATGTAAATTTCAAACATGATGCCTAACAACATGATGATACAAAATGTAGCATACTTATTCATCATGTAAAAAGAAATAGATTCAATTTTTGTTTAGGAATTTTAAATTGTTTCCTTTTTATGTCATTCTTTCTTTTCATTTTGAATTTTAGGAACATGTTTTTTAAAAGGAAAACACTAACCTTATTTTCCATAAAGTGGGGTAAACTGGTAAGCCTAAGGACTACAACCTGATAAACCGAAATCATTGCCTTAACAAAGATAATATGTGTAAATGATTTTAGCTATAAATATCTCATAAGGTTTTTTAATCCTATCATAATGTGTGGCAAGGCATTGGCAATGGATGTAATCTAACCACACAACTTTAAGGAGTTATAAATTAGTCTGCCTTGATGATAAAATCATGTGTGTTGTAAAGAGCTCCAAAACCACATGACATTAAAAAAACTTTGTCTTAACTTAAAAGAAGTGAAGAACTTGTCGATGTATCTTTACAAGTGTATGGAATATTTTTTATATTTATTTGAATATTTGGGTGTTAAATTTTCTTAAATAATCAAACATAAATGATATATGCAATAAATACGACAATGCACAATTGATGTTAATGTGCAAAACTAGTTGTAATTAGGTAGTAGAAAATGGACATAAAAAGAATATAACCTAATAGCTAACCATTAACCACCAACCATTGACCCTAATGACAAAGGTATATGTGCTTATATCTTCATGATTTTCTCCTAGAAAACCCTTAATTTTGTAGACATCAAATTGGATATGGAGATAAATTCAAATCTAACTAATCTAATACATTTCATTATTGAGCTTATTTACCAATTTATGTATGAAAGTGTTTGATTCATTCTAGCTCTAATAATAGTAGTATGCACAACATAACTCAACATCGAGGGAATTAATTGGTGTAACCCATGGATTAAGATTGTTGAATTATTTGTTTGTGTAAGTAAGGTTTGACGAGGTTGATCAAACTAGGGATTCAAACTCATCCATATGCACATCTTTGTCATTTTGGCAAAATTTCCTAAGTTTAGCAACAAGGATAAGACACTTGTTTTGGATATGTGAATATATTAGGTGATGATATTCACTAAAATAAGTTTAGTGGAGAGACACCTTGATGTGATTCATCCTACTTCAATATTACTTACATAGATTGATGCCTTAATGTTTTGTTTCTTATGTTTTGATATCAACAAGATATATATTAGCGGTGTTATCCACGATAATCCATGATTGGTGTCCTTTTCATTATCGACGTTTGAATCCGAATCGGGATTAATCATCAGGACTAATCATTATATCTAACAAAATATATATATTAAGCAATAACTTGGCTTAGTTTCGTTACTAGCCCCTTTTTATGAGACAATACCATGTTTGGTCCAAATATATGTGATTATAGTACGAATTAGGTTCATGTAATTCTTGTTTATGGTGGAAAGAACCATCCCATAAAAAATATGCATAAAGGGAAATGATTGATTTACTCATGTTTATACCTTGACTTTTTTCCCTACTTATGTTTATACCTTCATTATTTGCCCCGATGCCAACATTTGCATCGACATAAGGGGGAATGTTTAGGATTTGTATACATAGTTTGATACATATTTACACTAAAGAAAATCAAGGATATTAACACAAAAAAGGGGTAGCCCACTATACAACATCTAATTATGCATGCTTGTCATCAGTGTTTGTAATCTCTTACTTATAGTGGACAATGTTTTTAGAAAATACAACCATAAGATTAGGATGACAAAAATAGATTCTCGAGCAAAAAGCCAAAACCCCTAAGATATCGATAACAAAACACTAATTTATTTTCATTTTTTTTTTTTTTTTTTTTTTTTTTTTTTTTTTTTTTTTTTTTTTTTTTTTTATTTTTATTTTCTTCATTATTCTTATAATTGAACTTAACAATTTTATTTGTATAACTTCAAAATTACAAAATAACATGATTTTCATTATATAATTAATTATAAGGATAATATGATGCTAGCGCTATAAAATTATAGAAGACCTATATATCACAAATTATTACTTTAATAACTAATTGTAAAATAATAATAATAATTTAATTTAATTAATAATAAATTATAACAAATGGTTTATTGAATAATATCAATAACTTTCTAAATATTTTTACCTTTTTTCTGAATTAAAATCATAAGTTTTATTCAATATAAATGTTGAATTCATTACTCATTTCATCTTAAGCACATGTCAATCAAAGTGAAATATAAGTGTTAGAAATTACTAAACTATGAAAACAAGGATAGTTGAAAATCAAATGCATTAATATAATTTTGGACCATTGAAATATTCACACACACACATTTTGATGGAATAAATCATAGAAATTACCTCTGAGTACTTCCCCATTTAGTGGATGACACTTGGGGTAAACTATTGTCCCTAATTACAGATCCCTGTCCCGAGGCGATCAAGAGAGTCAGTTCATTGACCTCCCAAATTCGATCCTTTGGAAAGATCTCACTCTCATGCGGCTCAAGGCCTTGAGACTATCCCATGGGGATATATATATATATATATATATATATATATATATATATGTATATATAGTCACCATTGGCAAGTCCTCCTTGATTTCATGCAAGATGCCTCCTCTTCTCTTCCCCCTCAACAAGTACAACTTAGGTTAATCACCAAACCCTAACTCTAGTGTCTCCTTTAGAATCAAACCATGGCCTTGGATTTCCAAGAATGTCAAGAAACCTTAGTGCCTTAGGACAAAGAGAAATAATTTATAAATAACATTGAATAAGAGAGAGAGAAACTAGTCTTCCTCCTATTACATTTCTAACCCAAGTGTAAAGAATAATAAATTTAAGTGCATGATTGATGATAATAGGGACTTTCTCCTTCCTCTATTTCTATGAGAGATAAGGGAGGTCTCTGATGACAAGTGGACCCTATTGCATTAAAACAAATCTACATGGAATAAGTGGGTCCCACATGTCAAGCTCAAGGTAGGGCTAGGAACTTGCAGTGTGTGTCTCTGAGGCCAGCAGCTCCTCCTCAGAGAAGGATCGATCTCTAATGCATCTCCAAGATCATGTGCCACCTCAGGGACCACCACACCTACATGTTCACTCCCATAAATAAGTGTTCTCCAATTCAAGTGTAAACCTCCATGCAATCAACCAAGAAACCCCATGTTGTTTAAGGCTCAACACCCTCCTGAATGCCAAATGCTCCTCCTCCAATGTAAGGCATCCTCCAAGAAATCAAATTCATTTCATGTGTTGGATAAATGAAGAAGTCACCAATCTCCATATGTTTTCCATGTCATATTCGGAGGTTACTTTGAAAGTGTTTATACCATGTTTAGAGGGGTGCTTCATGAGATTTGGGGTACATCATGTATGATTAGTTCATGAATAGTCTTTGATGGATTTTCACATGGGATATGTTCTATGATGGATTTTCACATTGGATATGGCTTACTCAAAGGTTGCTTGACATGGTTGGGTGGTTGCATGATATTTTTCCCTAGGGCATTGGAGATATTCATACAACTTTGGTGGCATTCTACATTATGATCACATGTACATGGTTACATGCTTGGATAAATCCCTGCATAGGAGGAGGAGAGTTCTATGTCATGGAGGAGGCCTTTGGGTCCTAGACAACATGAGGTAGCTTGATGCTTACATGGAGGCTTGGAGTTGACTCAAGTATGCTTGGGTTGAGACAATGTTCATGCAAGTGGAGTGGGCCTAGTGGAGCACATGACTTACGAGGAGCAATGGAGTCCATGTGAGCTTTTGATGGAGAGGTGTGGAGACACTTTGAGTAGCTACACCATCTTGGAACTCATATAGTGTACGACATGACCTTGGAGCATGACACATGCAATTTGGAGTGGATCACTTCACTTATGTTGGCCTACAAATGCTCATTATAAGTTGCTTGTAAGGGCTTGGACCCACATTATATTGTTGGCCTCCCTTACCTATCATATATAGTATAGAGGAAGGAAAAGTCCTTTCATTCATCATCATTGTACTCTTATCTTTGTACTTGTTTTTTGGAGTGGATATTGGGGTTCATGAGAAAGCCTAGGAGAATTATGAAAGGAAATAAGACATGTTTGTTGGGAGCTTTCTCTTGTGAGATACTAAGGTTTACTCTTTTGAAGAAGATGTTGGAGATGATAGTATTTCTATAATAATCATTTTTTAGGCATTGATTAGAAGTGCACCACTTCTCCTCTCTTTCTTGGAGTTGTTGGGATTTCTTGATCTTCTTGGAGTATCTTGAAAGCTAGGATTAGGGTTTCATCCTTGGATATTTGGAGATTAGGATTTTGATATAGAGCCTAGGTTTTTACTTGTTTAAGTGAATAAGAAAATGAGATGTCTTGCCTTTGAATACTTTCTTGAGAAATTCATGCTTGTTGGATCTCCTTAGTTGAGCTAAGTTTTTTGGTTTTCCCTAGCTAGTTTTTTGGAGAGCTAGTGAATTGTACTAAGACTTTCCAATAATGAAGTCTATGGTATGTACATGAAATTCATGTTACACATATTAATAAATTTTCTAGTTGTCCAATACTTGTGTAAATTGAGTATTTGATTTTCAACCATTTATGTTCTTCATGGTTTGTAACTTCCAACTATATATGTCTTGATGATTTGTCATGAGTTAAGGGTGATTATATCAAGTGATTTAACATTATAATTGAAAAATATAAGGGTTATTTTTATGCTATATCTATAGATGTAAATAATATTTTTTAGATCTTGTTTATGCATGATAATATTTCCCTAAAGGGTTGAAAACTTATTGGAACACTTTGTTATCTTTTTTCTTAATTTCCCTAGATGATTGAGGTTCTTAAGGATTGGAATATTGTATGTTGTTTTTTTGTTTTATTTCATATCATCCCTTAGGATGAAAATTCACAAGGTTAAGATCTAGGAAACCTCTAAGAAAGAGGTGAATATTTTCTTTTCATCAAAAGTCAAATTTTAGCATTTGAGTGGAAATTTCCACATCAGCAGCTCAAAGGAAGAATGCAAAATGAAAAGCATCCATATAAGGTCTAATAACAAAGAGTGAGCCATATCCAATGGGAAATTCCATCAAGAAACATCAAGGGTTAACCATAAACCATGCACCCCACATCTTATAGATCTCCCCAAACATGGTGTAAACACTTTGAAAGTAACCCCAAAATAGCTGGCTTTATACTTATATTCAAATATTTGATTATTTCTCGATAACCAAATATCCCATAATGTGATGCATGTAATCCTTATAGCTCTTTCAATTCTTTCTCTAAAATCCATTGTTTTAAATATGCTTCCACTGAGGCCTCTTTCAATACATTTTAAAAACCTATAAATGCCTCCACCTCCTTCCATAATTGATATGAATTAATGTAATGAATGCAAAAATGGGAAATATTTTATTCTTCATTTTGACATAGCATACAAATACCTAGTCCTTCTATTATTCCCATGCAAGATATTTGAAGTTAGAACCCTATCCATTATGGATAACCAAAGAAAAACATGACTCTTTTTAGGAGCCTCAATAATCCAAATTTTACTCCACCACTAAGAAGGCTCTTGAATACCTTCCTCCATGATTACCTTATAGCCCAATGTTTTTAGATATTCTCCTATGTTCTTTTTTTTTTTTTGCCCGGAAATAGTATCATTTTTTCTCTTTCAGTGTAATATGACCCTTTCTTATACTTTCAATAAACGTTGTCCAAAAACCATCATGTACTCCAACTAGGCCTATATCCTTCACATATCTCCATCCTTGATGTAAAATATCTGTGGATATAGGATCTCCCACCTAATGCAATGAAAAAATGTCTTTCTCATGGAGTTCTTTGATCAACATTTAGGGCATTAGGAAATCATCTTCACATCCAAATATATAATCAACACATATTCTAATATATTCATTGGAATCCACTCTTTAAGCCAAATTGGGACCAATCACCGGAAAAGATTGCACCAAATCCTTCCATTGTTTCGACACATTTTTTATAATCTTCCTTAGGTTTCTTACCCAATCTACAAAGGTCCTAGGTTTGATATATTTTTTATCTACGATTTTTTATCCCATTAGTTGTCATTACTTGCCACATGGTTTTTTCTACCAAGGCATAACCGAAAAAATGAACACTTTTCAAACCCCACTCACCCATTTCTTTTGGATAGGAAATACTTCTCCATTAAACAAGTGATATTCTCCTTATCATTATTTCTAGTCCATAAAAGTCTAAAGCAACTTTTCCTTAATTTCTCAAGAACCCCTTTGGGAATATAGGTATTGTATGCACCAAAAAATTGGGAACCTTCTAATCTGGAAGCTTAACCAAATCTAGTCTCCTTGCTATAAAGGCGTTTGTTTTATCAAGCATTTGTCTGTCTTCCACCTTTTTGGAATCCATCCTCGGTCCTTTTTTCCATACCCATTTTTCTTCAATGAGTAGCCCAAGTATTTAAAACTTGGCTGAAAATTAAGTTTTTTGAAAGGAAACTTCCTAATCGACCTAGCCTCATCTTCACCGTCCAACCTAGAAAAAAAGATTTTGTACTTTTGAACATTGAGCTCCATATTCCATAAGTTTTCATAATTTTCATTCACTCTATTTATTCCCTATTAGAATTGTTTAAAATAATAAAACATCATCAACAAAAGTAGATTGTTAGGCCAGTCTGTAGATGGATTGGCAAGTGCAGTGTAAATGGAAAGGAAATTTGTAAAATGAAGTCTCATGTTTGATTCTCACCTGGATTTACTCGTTCGCCATTCTTGTGGGTTGGGTGGTTTCACAGAGTTATAGTGGTGATGGGTGGGGGTCGACCCGATGTCCACCTTGATGAGAACTTGTGCCGATTCCCCAGGTAAAAAAAAAAAAGTAGGTGTGTTAGATGAACACAACCCACAATGTTGATTCCTAAAATAATATATCTTCTCTTTGCATCCATAAGTATCTTCTCAAACCTTTTGCTACTAGTTGAAAAACAAGGGGGATAAAGGATATCCCTCTACAATATTGTATTGACATATTTCCTAAGTATCTTCTCAAACCTTTTGCTACTAGTTGAAAAACAAGGGGGATAAAGGATATCCCTCTACAATATTGTATTGACATATTTCCTCTTGTTTAGCCAAAGTTTCCTATTTTCTCGATCTCTTTTAATTTCCATGCCCAAAATGAAATTTGCAGCACCAAGATCCTTCATGTAAAATTTATAGGACAATTGAGTTTTCACATCCTAGACAATCTCCTCATTGTTTCCTATCAACAACATATCATCAACATACAAGACCAAATAAATGAAATGATCGCCGATTAATTTGAAATACACACAGTGATCCACTTTTCTCCTTGTGAAGCCAAGTCCCAATATATAAGTATCAAATTTTTGATACCACATCCTTGGTGATTTCTTTAACCCATACAAGGACTTTTTCAGCTTGCATACTAGCTCTTTCTTTCCCTTCACACCAAATCCTTTTGGTTTCTTCATGTAGATTTATTCTTCCAGATCCCCATGTAGCAATGTTGTCTTCACATCCATCTATTCTACTTCAAAATCAAACACAACAAAAACATATAAAATAAATCTAATATAAGTTAACTTGCCAACAAGAAAAAAAAATTCACCAAAGTCAATTCCATCTACCCGGGAATAACCTTTTTCTACTAACCGAGCTTTGTATTTCTCCACTTTTCCTTCTACATTTAACTTCTTCTTAAACACCCATTTGTTTACAATGGGATTTCTTCCATTTGGAAACTTCACTAGATCCCAAGCCTCATTCTTGTCCAAGGCTATCATTTCTTCCTTCATGGCATTTTTCCAGATTTATCCATGCTCTGAATCCACTTCCTCCCTAACAATTATAGGATCATCTTCAATAATAAACAAGGCAAAATTTGAACAAAAATCAGGTGGAATATACCTTTCTGGTTTCCTTCTTTCCCGAACCAGTTTCCTCAATACTGGAGTATGAGGATCTTCTTCTTCTTATTTCTATTCTTTTGTAGAGTCTGATTCATCATCCTTCAATTCAAAATCTATTTTCTCTGGTTTTTCCTCCATTGGTAGGACTTCATGTTTGACAACATCTTTGATTTTTCTAAATACCACGTCTTGACTATACATTGCATTCTTAATTTTTGGGTTCCAAAGATTATAACGTTTCAAACCATCTTTATACCCAGTAAAGATACACTTTTCAAACTTGTTATCTAACTTACTCATGTTTTCCTTTAGAACGTGAACATAGGCATCACAATCAAATACCCTCAAATGTATGAGAGAGGATTTCTAGCCAATCCATACCTTGTGTGTAGTCTTTCCATCCAGTGTTGATGAGGGTGATCAATTGACCAAGTAACATGCAGTACCCACTTCCTCTGCCTAGAATTATTGTCTTAACTCGACACCATTGAGAATGCACCTTGCTTTTTCCATCAGTGGCGTGTTCATCCTTTCTGCAACTCCATTCTACCGAGACATATATTGAGTGGTATTCTGCCTCACTATACCACACTTATTATAGAATTATTTGAATTCATTTCCATAGAATTATCCACCATTATCCGTCCTCGACACCTTAATTCTCTTCTATGTTTGATTCTTCACTAGAGCCTTAAACTCTTTGAATTTGTCAAAGACTTTAGATTTCTTCCTGAGGAAATAAATCCAAGTATTCCTCAAGAATCCATCTATATATGAGACATAGTACACATATTTTCCCAATGATGGAACCAAAACAGGTCCAAATGCATCATTGTGCACCAATTGTAAAATTTCCTCTGTCATCATTGCACCAGAGGGGAATCTTACCCGATTTTGTTTCCCATATACACAATGTTAATAGAAATCAAAATTCAGAGAGAAATTTGACATACCTTCAACCATACCTTTACCATGTAGTAGTCAAAGGATGTTCTTCCAATATGCTCCAGTCTTTGATGCCACAACATAGTCATTTCTCTAGAGATTGTAGGATTTTTTTCTTCTTTAGCTCCAATCTCAGGAACAATGGAAATATTGCACTTGTCACTAATAGTGCTTCCCTATAGATTATATGGAGTTACAAACTGAACGCCCTTCAACAACACCATTTCTCCTTGAACCATCCTACAGGTTTCTTTCTCAAACACTATGTTTACCCCTGCATCGTCCATTTTTCTTACAAAAATCAAATTTCTTTCCAATCCTGGGATGTGCATAACACCAGGGAGTGTTCTAATCATTTCATCCATGAGATTAAACTTGAATTTTCCTCGTCCTATGATTTTGGTTGTTGATTCAACACCTAGGAAAACATCACTTCCATGATACCTATCATATTCACAAAACCACTCCCTCTAACAAGTCATGTGAAAGGATGTGCCTAATTCAACCAAACATGACTCATGATCTACATGTGTGCTTGAAGAAGCCAAGTACACATCCCATCCTTCTTCTGTGGAGGTTTTTGTGTCTATAGAAGGAGCATCTTCAGATCCCTTCCCTCTGTCAACAATTTTGGATCTACATTGATTCTTGTAGTGCCCTTCTTTTCCACATCTCCAGCATATCTTTACAAACTTTCCGAGAGATTTATATCTTCCAATAGATTTAGATCTCCCACTTGAGGAATTAGATCTATTTCTTTCCTGGGAGCATCCTCTTGCAAATAAAATTCATTTGTGCTTTGTCCTTCCATGTTCTTTCACCTCATTTCCTCCGACAACAAGGATGAGACCACATCATAAAAACTTAAAGTAGTTGTATTACTACTTATGGCCACAACCAGACTATCACATGAGTCTGGTAAAGAGCACAATAAACTGATACACTTATCATCATAAAAAATCTTAATATCAATAGATAATAGTTGACTAACCATTGTATTGAAGGCATTCAGAACCAAGTCTCCATCTTTCATCCTCAGGTTGTAAAACTTATTCCACATGAACCGTTTGTTTACCAGGGACTTTGATTGACACAAAGCCCCTAACTTATCCCATAATTCCTTGGTTGTAGATTCTCCTGACACATTCAATAATATTGAATCTGAGAGACACATCTAGATTGTGCTCTTCACCTTCTAATCCAACTTTTTCCAGTCTTATGTTGACGTTCATGTAGGTGCAATACCTCGATCCACAACGATCCGCTAATCTTTGTCCACCAACAGATCTTCCATCTTGAGTTTCCACAACTCAAAACTTTTCCCATTAAATTTCTTGATCTCTATTTTCGAACCACTCGCCATTTATTTTCACCTAAAGAATCGATATTGTAGATCTCCCACTGTAACAAGGTTTATCATAGACCTGAGCCAAAGCCTTAGCCACAAAGGCGACCCCCTGAAGCTAATAAAAKATATGATACCAAATATAGATTTTAACCTTGTACAATTAATTACTGCAAACACATTCTTAATAAAATAAAATAAATACAATGGCTCACACACACGTTACACAGATATTTTTACCCTGGAAACCCAAACCGGGAAAACCAACAACTTGTTTTAGAGTTTCACCTCTAATCTTCTATTCATCACATTT